>BQNB010055958.1:0-38881 GCA_026074375.1 Tanacetum coccineum
CTAAAATAAGCCCTAAGATAAGCTGGGATCTTAATAAGCTATGTTAACAGTTTATATAAAAAAGAGAAATAATGGACTTTAAGGGCTAAAATAAGCTAACTAAATAAGCTAGCTAATTGAAATAAGCTGCTAAACCTAATAAGCCTACCTATAAGCTATGTAAATAAGCAATAAAAACATGAGGCCTAATATAAAATAAGCTAGAAAAGATGGGCTTAAAATTGGTGCTCAGCACCAGGGGAGGTTCAAAACAGGCCTAAAGGGCTTTTTGGCTTATCATAATAAGCTCATAAGAGCTTATTAAACAAAATAAACCAAAAACAGATTAATAAGGGATGTAATTAAGCTTATATTCAAAATATGAGAGCTTAAGGCTTGGTTAAAGCTGCTGATAATGGGGCTTAAACTTGGCTGCTTTCAAAAATTATACACACTAAAAACACTTGGCTTATCACTTGGTGAATACAAAGGACAGAACAAGTGATTGGTTTAATTGCTAGAAACAACAACAACAAGCACACAAATAGTGTGCTTAAGCTGCATAAGCAGCTTAAGCCTTTAAGCTCAAGTTGGCTTTTTGAAAATTTGACAGAATCTAAAATAAACCTAAAAACTTATTTTCAAACCAAAATTGGTAATTTAAGTGGCTTAATTAACATCACACACTCAGCCAAAGTTGGCTGAGTGAACTTGACCCATGCAAAACCCAAAATGACCCATTTTCATACTAAACCAAACACCCCTTAAATATATAAAAATTGATTTTTAACTGAGTTTTATGTAAATGAGGGCTGAGAAAGGGTATTATAAGTGAAGTTTGCTAACTTTTAACACTTTTTTAAACAACTTAAACAGATTTAAACAACTAACATTAAACTTTAAATTTCGACAATGGGTTCATCAAGAACTCTTAACTTTTTATATTAAAAACAGAAAAATTACAACAAAAACTTTTAAATAAAGCTCAATTACACTGATGATTAAAAGAAAGACTTGAAATTACAATTAAACTAAAAACATAAAAAAAGTGGTGTGGTTTCATTCGGCTTGTGTTTTTCAATTTATAGAAGTTTCTCTTTGCTTGCTTCTTCTTCTCGGCTTGGTCTTGGCTCTTTTATACAAGTCCTCAGCCTTCACTTGGTCTTGGGAAGAGCTTGTTGTGAGTGTGTAATGTCCCCAAGCAATCCTAGCCCTTCGTTGGTTCTTATACATTTCTCAGCCATTGATGGGGGCTTCGGGTTGAGTGAATTCCAAGAGGGCATGGGTTATAGTGGCAGGGTAAGTGGGGAAAGGTGAGGGGTGAGCTGTGAGTGTACAACAGAGGTGGTTTGGGAAGAAAAACCATGGGAAAGGGCGGTATAAGGTTTTGGCGCCAAGTGGGTTCGACAGTTATGGTTGGGAAGTTTTAAAAGAGAAGTTTGGGGAAGGTGCAAAAGCACCCCCCAACTTTCTTTCTTTGTTCAATTCCTTTTAGGCCCTTTTTCAGTTATAATGAGACTTTGGAAAGTGGCACTTTTGGCCCTTGCGTTTTTATAACTAAAAGAATAAAAGGATTTGGCAATTTGCAAAAATGGTCCCTGCTGTTTTATAACTAAAAGGGTATTGGGAGGTTTTGGCAAATTGCAAAACCAGCCCTTGTGTTTTATTTTTCTATTTTTCTCTTTATAAAACAACTTTTAAAACTTGGCATTTTTGGCCCCTTTTCTTTATTTTTTCATTTTTAATTATAAAACAAAGTTTACTAAAATTTACATTTTGGTCCTTGTGTTTTATAAAAAAGGATTGTGGGCTTTTGTTGGGCTTTTGGGCTTGTATTGGGCCCAATTGAGTGTGTCTGGGCCCAATAAGGTTTAGGCTTATGTTATTGGGCTTTTTAAGGCCCAATAAGGTTTTGTGTGTACAATGGCTGAGATTGGCTGTAACTGGGCTAGGATTGGGTCTTCAAAGTCTTCACAGTTATACTATTGGGCTTTCCCGGCCCATCAGATGGGTTAAGATTGCATTCAATAGTATTCTTCAGTTCCGGCTCCGGTTTGACTGCTGATTCTTCAGTATTGACTCTGACTTTGGCATTTTTGGACTTTGGCCTTGATTTTGCACAGTCTTTTCCATTCCATGCTCAGTTTTGTCATTTTGGCTTGGTTTTCTGTCTTTTTGTTGATATCCACTTCCTGCACAATACAAATGCAAAACAAACATATATTTGGCAGTTTTTGTCTGTTTTTGGTCATTTAAGCTCGTTTTTAGAGGTAAAAGATATGTGTAATTAAGCACTTATCAATGAGCGATATGGCAAACAAACTAAAAGGCATGGACATGGAAATTAGTGAAGGTTTCTTAGTACATTTCATTATGACATCTCTCCCTATGCAATTTGGTCCTTTCAAGATCAATTACTGTAGGTTCCCGATTTACCACTTCACTTCATAACACGAAACACGAACTAGAAACTAGAGAGAGAGAGAGAGACGAAATGAGAGAGAGAGAGATGAGAGAGAGTTGAGAGAGAATAATTTAGATTAACTATCGAGCCCGATTCCCGATATTATACTATTACAACATTAACTAATTAAAGACCGAAGCTCCATCGTAGAGTGACCGAACTTCCTTGTTTGACTCAATAAATTGAGGCTAACAATATGACATACGCGTTCACGTGACATATTTACATATTCGCGACATGCATGGTTAAAACCCATGCATGTTCACGTTCTCTTTCAGCATGACTTTTGTAAAAATCACTAGTTACATTACCTAGCGCACTATAACCCTTGATACATATTGTGAGAATTAAGCCTATTCCGTTTCCAACTGTCTACTAAATTCCACAAATTTATGAGTGTGCCGGTGATGTAGTGGACTTTAGAACTTGGCCTGGTATATCACTCGAGACCGCCATGATTAGTACTATGGATTTAGATGGAAGAACATGTTCAACTGATAAATTTCTAGGATTAAACCAAATAGCCTACATGTCGTAAAAATAACTAACTTCACTGGTTAGTTAACTCCCGTGTAACCCTTGATTACTCTCATTTTTAGAGTAAAATCCCCTAGAACAACTTGTTGAGTCATTCCTTTATTTTTGTACACCATATTATATGTTTCGTTACACCTTTGCACCTTATCCTACCGTGTAGATTAAGCCTATTTCTCTATGTTGCTAGTTGCTTTCGTGTAAAGTCTTGTATTTCCTGTGTCAAAGTGAAATTTTTCTATCTCTGTAATGGTCGGGAAATTGCACAATGCAATGGGAAAATATGTAGCTCGTAAGTTTCGCTACTTTTCGCAATTATGAATTATGTCCGATGAAGAAGTACTACAAGGAAAAGATTATCCGGATAAATTATGAAAGTGAAGACGGTGGAATCAAACCGAGGTTTATTATGTATTATGAAAAAAATGGAAAAAGAGAAAAAGCAAAAAAAGAGAAGGAAGAAAATTAGTCGTTTCAAAAAGAAGTTTATACCGAAGGAATCACTTAGAAGGATCGATTATTCGTTGATACGTTACAAAAATCAACGATGTTAAGTTTTGTAAAAAGTGGCCGATATCACCACTTGTGTAAAAGTATGTAAAGAGCGGGATGTAAAGGAAGTTGACCGTTATGGGAACATCAACTTTGGTTGTCTTTGTCATTTCTGTGATCAAGGCGTCTGTCTATATATTCGAGTCTTTGTCATGGAACGGTCGGGGGAAAGTTACTAGCAACCGCACCTTATTTGTTGGCTTAATCTATTTGTTTTGTGAATTTTATTTAACAACCATTTTTCTTCCCTTTCCTAGCAACTAACCTTAGTGTCTACTCGAACGAGGAATTGTTCGATTGCATGTCTATTCCGTCGTTACGGCCGTGTATGCATGTCTCAGCTGCCTTGTTGGATGACAACTTTTGGTGAAAGTTAGAAGGTCCCTACCCTATATCATTCTTCATCCTAACCGCTGGTTAAACACGAACAGGGATGTGTTCGGATTGTATATGTCTATTCCATCGTTACGGCCGTGTATATACGATACAACTGCCTTGTTGGTGTGGTGCTTATGGTGAAAGACTGTTGAATGATCAACCGTAAGCCTTCTTAACCTAATTTAGCTTTTGACTTGTTCTTTCTTAGCTTTAGCGGTGGAGATGTGTATCCTTGCCAAGCTTATGATACGAAACTAATCACGACCGAGCAATTGACTGAATCACGAATACTAGTAAATGAGCGTACTACTTAAATGTTGCACCCTAGATTAGTTGAGTGATATGAGTGTTTTCATTTCCATATTTCATGAGGAGCTCAGTTATGTACAAGTGATTAGGACAAAATGATGCTTAAACGCGAAAAGAGAATCCAGCAAACTATTCAACAAACAAACAAACACATAAATACAAACGCAATTCCTCGACAGCGGCACAAAAAACTTGATGGTGATGATGCCAGATTATGAGAATGAAACAAGCAATTCAACAAGAACTAAATTCCAACAAACCATCAAGTAAACACACAAGATCAACAAACAAAGAAACAAGAGAATTGATAACATCAAATAACGTCACTTTATTATATCATTTATCCCATCTGTTTTGCCCAGTTTTATATAACTATTGCATTATTTGGTACTTAATTGCTTTAAAGTTGATAAATGTGGTAATTCATGAGTGTTTTGTGAAGATACGCTAAAAGGCGCGTAATTTGGAGCTAAAATGAAGACATTTGAAGATTTCTGAATTTTCACCAATACATCGTATCCAACTAAAGAGATACAGCGTATCAGCGCCAAGACTTCACAAGAAAACGCATTTGACCAATTCCCAATACGGCGTATTCACTCTGTCTACATACGCCGTATCCATGAAGATAACTATTCGAAGATACAGTACATCAAGTAAATTGGGAATGATATCGAAGACTTATTACAAACGTAGCGCGCACTCCAAGGAATCCAGCCCAATACGCCGTATTGACCTTACTGGATACGGCGTATCGAGTATTCTTCAGCAACTATAAATAGAAGACTCAAAAACGAGTTTTCAATGTGCAATATCATATTCTTTATACCATACTCACGAATCCATAGAATACATCGTGTAATTCTTACACTCTTAATCGTTCGATTTTAAATTGTTTGATTACGCTTGTATAATTACAATGGTTGTGATCTAATACCCTCAGGTATTAGCCATCTTAATGAAAGTTCAATGTTTGGTTTGTTTTGAAAATTGATTTCTTAATTTATCGTTGATTGTTTAATTATGTTTATCACCTCATACTTGTTTATGTGTTTGAATATGCGACCTATCATTCAACTGAGTCTAGTGATATGGACCAAGTAATCTAGATACCGGGATAGCTCTCCATATCGTGTTTCATATGTCTGGACCAATAGGATCACAAATAACGTTTTGTCTTTGTCTTTGACTTATGAGCTTAGTTGGACCGGTAGATGACCCGTTTATGTTTTAGTAATCATGCTCTTAATTTACTAATAAAGATTAGAATAGTGGACTACCAGTATATAAAACACCGTCAAACAATAAGTGGGTAAAGTCCCGTTGGGCTAGGGTTTTAACAGGATCACCACTGCTTTAATTCTCTAAGATAGATTATAATTAAACTAAAGGATGCTTTATGCGGATGCGCTTAATTATGACAGGATTAATCGTGTCTAGGTCTTAGGATGATGTCCCGCCTAAGTCTTAAGAATGATATGCCGCTTCGAGATAAGTAAATCATTGCACTAAAACAAACAAACCAACATTGAATCGGATTTAATATGGCTAATACAGTTTTCTATCATTTGGCTTGTACCGCTTTTCTATCTTCTAATTTTTCCTCTTTTGTGTTTATTGTGTATTGAATTGGTATTTGTTTCCACCAAACCTATGCCAGTCTCTCAGGCTGAAAACCCCCCATATCTTTAGACAACGCACATATCATAGTTTTAACCAGTAAATAAACTAATTAAAATACTAATAGAATATAGGATTAAATTTCCACTCTTAGTGTTCGACACCCTACTTACCGCGAAACTCCATCTTGACCGGGTACTATGCCCGTTAAAAATGTTGTTTTAGGTTTGTCGGCTAAATATAAATTTAAACTTGATAATCAAATAATTGACCATACAAGACAGCACATCAAGAATGCAAATGCAAATCCTCGGTAACGGCGCCAAAAACTTGATTCGTTCACATTAAGCTTTAAATTTATAAACAAGAAAACGAGAGGAAAAGAAATAAAGCTACAATAATTTCTTTTTGAGGCGTTGACCCGTTCATTTTTATTGTTTGACCTAGGTTATGGGTTAAAGATTTGGGTATTTGTTATAAACTTTGGGCCAGAAATGAGTTATGGATCAAGGTTATATAGATTTGGACTAATGGTGGTTAAAGTCAAGGACTAATAGTGTAATTGTTTTTGGACTAACGGTGTTAGTCCCTAAGGACTAATTGTGTAAGCATTTTAGGGTTTTTTTTATAGGTAAAAGGATTAATGGAATTGGATTTGGTTAAGACTTAAGATAAATTTGCCTTAGGCTTCGATCTCTTGTACTCTTTCCATTCCCGTGCTTAGTTTTGTTCGTTTTGCTTTGTTTTTGTCCTTTTGTGCAATATCCGTTATCTGCAAGACACAATTCACAATACAAACGAATACAATGCATTTTTCTTTATTTATTGGTCTTTTTAGCTCATTTTATTAGGTAAAAGGTATGTGTATTTAAACACATACCAAAAATCTCCCATACTAAGCTATTGCCGTGTCCTCACGCAATGTCATAAATTCAAACTTAGAAAAGCAAAAATTTCAACCCCCCTAGACTAATATCTTAGAGAGTAGCTAAGTGTTCATCTAAGGGGATTAAGAAATCTTTAGTTTTGAAAAGCCCCCCGCCCCCCCGGTAACCATTTTTATGCATTTATTATTCATACATTCATAACATAAATTCACGGAACAAGAAACAATAAAAGGATAAATTCATCGTTCTTGATTTTTCACCCACTCCAAACCAAGCTTAAAAATGAAATCATTGTTAAATACAAGTTAAAATGCTAATACTACTCATAAATGCTAATTGTGAAAGCATTGCTACTTTCCGCTCCCTTATTCCTAAGTCCTCTAAAGATTGTATTCTTATTATTTGTGACAAATAAATTAATGTATTATTCACATAAAGTATAAACCGGTTTAGACCACAATTAGTTTGAAATCCTTTCCTAAAGAGACGATATGGTAAGAATAAGGTCCACATTAAGGTTCTAATTTCGCATGATTTAGGGGTTATCCTTTTTAGATAACCTCGGAGTCGAAATTTGGCTTTATTACTATTATTGCAACATTATTAAACCTCAGTCCTTTAGAAGGCTGCAACATCGGTTGTGAGCCGGCAAGATGCAGCAAACTTTTATCAGTCTCGAATTATTACTATGTGCCTTATTTAGAAGACTACAACATCGGTTGTGAGCCGGCAAGATGCAGTAAACTTTTATCAGCCCACAATTTTATTATTATTATTACCTCCACCCTTTAAACGACTACCACATCGGTTGTGAGCCGGCAAGAGGTAGTGGTCTTATTTCGGCTTTGGTTTATTACATAACTTATTATTATTAGCCAAATTTCAAGTCCTGTGGTCTTTTAACAACTCCACACATCGGTAAATGCAGCCGACCATGGTTCCCTATGGAGTTCCTATTTCCCACACACACATCAAAACCTCTATAGTACTTATAATTTCACCAGAAGGAATCACTACGAATTGATTTAAACTGAGACTCGGCAAAACATAAAGTAACTTTATTTATTCACAATTATAATAACGTTTATTAAGTTGTATTGAGCAAAAGCCACAATTAACCTTTATGAGCCTTAAAGAGTTCCAACTACTCTATGTTTAGCATCTAACTTATATACAACTCTATCATTTTTCGTTCTTCGCAAATTTAAAATCTTTAATAAAAAGATCCGCGAATGCTTATTCTAATAAAAACAAGCTTAGCATATTTAAAGTCTAACTAGGAAACTTGCAAAACTCTTGGCTCATTTAAGCTAGAATTTGCGTTTTAAAGCTTCTTGTATAAAAGACTAGCAAAAGCTAAAATTTATGTAAGTTAAGGGGCAAGCTAAAGCGCAACATGCTCGATCAAGTCAAAATTTATTCCTAAAAAGACAAAACTATGTGTCAAAACACTTATTCTATTTTTGAAAAAATTTAAATTTTGGCATATTTTTGCTATTTTTGGTGGAAAAACGGGGTTATGTGAAGACAAGGCAAATGCAAGTAAGATCGAATCGAAAGATCCCCCCTATCTAGAACTACACATTGTCCTCAATGTGAGACTGTCACCCCCATACTAATTTCAAGGCATAATCCAAATATTAAGGGGTCTCTACGCACATCTAAAGCCGTTTATTAAGTATGCTTAATAGATAAACGTTAAATCAATAAGATCTCAGATATCGGATTTCCGTATAAGCATGCGAAGGATTGAAGATCGAGTAGTCGATGGACAAAACCACGAGCACAAGAGTCTTCATAATCCGGGCAATCCTGGACATAAACCACAAAACATGAAACACGAGAAAGGAAGAGGTGAGCCTCCTCACATCACACTTATTCATTATTATTATACTAATATACTAAGGATAAGCATGGGTTGCCACCCACGGAGCGCTTGTTTATTAATGAGTCATTAAGCTTGACTCCTCCCCGAATTTATTTGTCCATGGGGAAAGTTTGGAGATCCAGGACAACCATTGGTGGTATGTCCTCTCCAAAATACTGCTTAAGTCTATGACCGTTCACCTTGAAGTTTGGCCCATTAGTTGAAGATAACTTAACGGTGCCATAAGGGAAAACTTGAGCAACGGTGAATGGTCTGGTCCAACGGGTTTTTAGCTTTCCCGAGAAAATCTTTAATTGAGAATTGAAGAGAAAAACTCGATCACCAACGTTGAAGACGTGGTTTTTGATCTTGGAGTCATGAATCTTCTTCGTCTTCTCTTTGTAAATCAAAGAATTCTTGTAGGCTAGATCACGAAGCTTATTTAATTCATTCATTTGAACTTTCCGATGATCACCCGCGGTCTTAAGGTTAAAATTACAATGTTTTAAGGCCCAATAGGCCTTATGCTCTAGCTCAATAGGAAGATGGCAAGCCTTTTCATACACGAGCTTATAAGGATTGCACCCAATGGGTGTTTTGAAAGCGATACAGAAGGACCATAGTGCATCATCTAGCTTATCGGACCAAGAAGCATGGTTTTCACCTACGGTCCTCTCTAAAATTTGTTTTTTCAGAACCACGATTTTTTTTTTTTTTGGGGGAAAACCTCCACTTGCCCACATTGTTGGTGTGATCCGCGGTAGACGAGATATGATTAACTGCCATATTTAAGCATAAAATTTAGCATATTGATCTTACAAAAATGGTACCCCCGCGACACTGAATAAGCACTGTGAGTTCCAAATCGGGCAAAAAAAGGGATTTCAAAATTTTTACAACAACTCGGCCGTCGTTAGTGGGGAGCGCAGCTTCAACCAATTTTGACAAGTAGTCGAGACGTGCCGTGAGAATAAACCATGTTTCCTCGTGAAGATGGTGATGTCCCTAAAATCGATGCCCCACACGTCAAAGATCTCGCAAACTTGAATAGCATTTTGAGGCATTTCATCACGTTATGAGATTTTGCCTTGACATTGACAAGCGTCACACCGTGTGACCAAGTCATGGGCATCACGGTAAATAGTAGGCAAAAAGAAACCGGCATCAAAGACTTTTTTAGCAATGTAGTTGGCACCATGATGTCCCCCGGTGGATCCATTATGGCAAGCCGTGAGGATATCAACGGCTTCTTGGCCGTAAACACACCTCCTAATCATTTGATCCACACAAATCTTAAACAAATAGGGGTCGTCCTAAAAATAATGCTTAACATCCTTAAAGAATTTTTTCTTTTGTTGGGACGACATCCCTTTTACAATAAAATTCCTCGCATGGTAATTTGCAATGTCGGCAAACCATGGGGTTCTTGTATCACCACAAAAGGTAACCATCCCAAGTGTCTTGAGAGGAAATGTTTCCGTAATTTCCTTTTTCTCGAGATCACTTTGATGGGGATTTTCTAGTCTTGATAAGTGGTTGGCCGCGAGATTCTACGTTCCTTTTTTATCACGAATTATAACATCAAATTCTTGGAGTAGGAAAATCCAACGGAGAAATCTCGGCTTAGCATCTTGCTTAGCGAGAAGATACTTAAGAGCCGAGTGGTCCGTATACACTATGGTCTTAGACAAGACTAAGTAAGGCCAGAATTTCTCAAAAGCATACACCACGGCTAATAATTATTTTTCCGTAGTCGTGTAATGTGCTTGAGCATCCGTCATGGTCTTACTAGCATAGTATATAGGCAGAAAATGTTTGGTCTTTCGTTTGCCAAACCAAGACTGCACCTAAAAACCGGCATAACATACATCACACATAATTTCGAATGGTAGGTCCTAATCGGGGGCTGTTGGGAATTATATTTGAGTTGATAAGACAAAACAAGAATGAAAAAAGAAGGACTTAAAAGACAAAGGAAGAATTCTTCAAATGATGATAAGATTTTAGAAGATCTCCTTAAAGAAGGAAACAATAACAACATTGATGACTTGCTTAAAAGGATAAAGATAAGTTATTAATGCTAGTTATTGTTGATAGGAAAGAATTAATGTAGATTAATGCTATTTAATAGTTTCCTAATTGTATTATGTTTCCTTTGTAAGTCATGATCTCTCCTTATATAAAGAGATCATAGACATAGTTTTAGACATCTAGAAAAGTATGTGTGTGTGTGTGTAACACAATAAATGAAGACGGCAATATAGAGTTTGGTGTATCCTCAAGTGTAATCAAGGTTTTTTCCTTGATCCTGTTAACAGATCATTATGAAGTAACCGTATTATCTATGATCAAAACAAATTAGGGCTGTGGTGAATGTTTTAAAAACCTTGTGTAATGAAACAATGATTCTATGTATTGAATAATCCGCCTTTGTTATTAATTTCATCTAGATTAAATGTTCCTAAACAAACTGAGCTTTCAACGAACTATGGAGATTAATATTAGAACTCCACATTGTATCGAGCCATGTAGCTCTCGATCTAGGATCTAGCAAGGGTTTTTAAAGAAGCCTCTAAAAACCTCATTTTCAAGAAATCGTGTGGAGAAAGTTTTATGGGGTTTTGAAGATACAGTGGATATAATTATGCTTATAATCATCATTCTCTACCTATTTGGGTATGCAATACATTGGTAAGCTTTGTTACATTTTATTTGGTTCTTTTTTGATTCGTTGTGCACTAACCGATCAAAAACTAAGACAATTAGGGTTTATATATTGTTCAAATCTGATGTGGTGTATACACGGCTTGGTATGAATTCATTCAAACTCTTTTTATGTTTTCCTTGATAAAGCCCATGAATGTATAAAGTGAGGGGGATTTGCACTAATGGTATCTAGGTGGTCATGATATGAAGAAAAGGATGTATAATGTTATTCTTGATCATTATCGTAGCTTAAAAAATCCTAAATACATTGGAAACTCAAGGCAATGATCTAGATCAGCTGGTATACAACTGGAATTGAGGATAGTACTACTTGTTGGATTAGTATATCAAATTAATGCAGTTAAAGAAGATTAATATGCTTTGGATATAGTTTCTACTGTTTGTTTAAATTAGTGTTGCTCGACTCAGTTAATGCTGCTAGGGCTCAAGTACATACTTAATGCTGTCAAGAATGGTTAATCCTGCTAATGTACTTTGTGCTGCGTAGTATGGAAGAACAGTAGTAAGTCATGAGTAATGGCTAGTAGGTATAAAAGTAGTTACTACTAGTTATATATTGGTTTTGGTTAATACGCTAGTTTAAATAGGCAAGTTACAACTTGCTTGTGTTAAAAGCATTTTATGTTAATACTGATCGGGTTTAATAAAATTAATACTGCTTCCTATGTTAATACTGTTTGGGTTAAAGGAAGTTAGTACTGCTAGAAGCAATTACAACTGCTAGCCTTGTCCGATAAAAGAAGTTAGTACTGCTAGCTTTGACAGATATCAGATAACACACACATAAGATTTTTGGTTTAAGATTCACTTAAATTATAAAAAAAGGCTCGTTTTTCGTATTTTCTTGGAATAATTGGTTACGAAGAAGGTTGTTTATGACTTATTTGAAGATGAAGTAGATTTTTCAGATGTGTGTTTTATTATATCTTTTGGTCTTGGAGATAACTTGTTTGGTTATATACGGTTTATGATGAAGACTTGATAAAACTAGTTTTTACCTAATGTAAGGAGATACATTGTAGTACTCACAGGTATTTACTATCACGTGGTCAGTGACTCATGTAAGGCATGCGGATTTATGAAGAGATCGAGGTCTACTCATAAAACGAAGAAGAAGATTATGAGTTCTTATCATATTATAGTGCAAGACATAAGATACAAGTTTGGGTTATTCTACTTCTACATCAAATTGGTTATACTTAGTTTTCTTCATCAGTAATCATTACATAAAGCCTACAGAATTGAAGATTCAAGAAATGGTTAACATATGGGTTTCAGGGGAAGCTTAATGTTAAAATGTTTAACCATTTATATGCTACATCGAGGTGAAGGTTTTTACTACTGCTAGTCTTTGTTACTACTGCTAGTTTAAGTTTCTACTGCTCAAGTTCATTTATCTTAAAGGCACGTCATGGAGGGTAATTTGAGTTGTTGAAGGCTGGATTAGAAGTGTAATATTAGTTCGTAGTTGTGAAGATCAAATTTGCATACTTTAGTCTCCTATTTGATATTGACAAAAAGGGGGAGAAGATTTGATGATTTGCAACTTGTAGATCCTTAGTGGAATTGCATAGCTTAAGGGGAAGTTTTCATTCGCATATTAACTTCAGGGGAAGTTTGTGCTTATTGGGTTTTGTCATTATCAACTAGGGGAAGATTGTTGGGAATTATATTTTGAGTTGATAAGACAAAACACGAATGAAACAAGATGGAAACATGAAGGACCAAAGTTGTAGTCAAAGAATACTACAAAAGATAAGAATTGAAAGATTTGGTCAAAGATAATGATTGAATAACTAATTGATTTTATCATTATTATCATTATTAGTTTCCTTGTAAGCCTAGGACCCCTTATGCTATAAAAGGAGGTCCAGGCATTTAGAAAGAAAATACACAGAGAAAGATGTAAACACTAAAAGGTGTGTGTGTGTGTCTAGGCATCATCCCTAATAAAGGTGCCTAGGGTTTAGAGTTAGTTTTGTAGTTGTACAACAAGAAGTAGATGCTAGCATAAGTGGTGTAGCCTCAAGAATCTTATGATTCCTGTTACAGTTTGTTGATGTAACCGTATTATCTTGATCAAATAATATTGGGGCTGTGGTGAATGTTTGGTAAAACCTTGTTGAATATCTTTGTTCTTATTCCGCTTTGTTTTTATAACTTATGAACATTGATATTATCCTAGATAATGGTCTAAACAACCTGAGCTTAAACGATCTAATGATTATTTAGGTTTTAACAATACTTGTGGATCCCAATCCTAGATCGATTCTTTACCTTGTAAAGAGTATGTTACCTTGGATAAATCAAGATCAACATTAACTTTTTGAACGATGGAAGCTAATACAAGTAGGATGGTTAGTTTGAATGGTTCTAATTATCATGTTTGGAAAGGAAAAATGGAGGATCTCCTTTATGTTAAAGACTACTACTTGCATGTATTTACTACTGAGAAACCTGAGAACCAAACAGATGCAGAATGGACTATTTTGCATAGACAGGTTTGCGGGTATATTAGGCAATGGGTTGATGATAATGTTTTGAACCATATTTGTGAGGAGACACATGCTCGTACTCTTTGGAACAAACTTGAACAGTTATATGCTCGAAAAACTGGAAATAACAAGTTTGAACCAGCAGCAGTAATCTTGAACCAGCAGTAGTAACTTTATAACCAGCAGTCGTAAGTCCTTCAACAGTCTTAAGTTAGTACTGGCAGTACTAACTTACTCTAGCAGTACTAACTGGTTAATACTGGCAGTTGTAACTTGTGAGCAGTACCATATTCATTTTACTTATAAACTTTAATAAGTAACTTTTAAAGTAACTAGTTTATATATACTTTTTATAAATAAACCAACACTTAGATGATACTTATACTTACATTACAATATGTATTTAACATCCATATAACACATGAAAACGTATATCAAACCATGATCACAAGAAAAAAAATCCATTTTACATGTTATTAAGTTTCCTAGATGGTGATTTACTATATAAACATTATATATACATAAAATCATAAATGTAAAGAGATTAAGAGTTTTAGGAGCCTTAATATGAAGTAGGATGGATTGAACAACAAGATCTTAAACCTAGTTTAGCTATAAACCAAGCTTCCAATACTTAGAAAACCCTCATTCCAAACCCTAATCTTAAACCTTTCTTGTTTAACCCTTTTTAAACACTAAACCAAGCTTCCAATACACCTTAGATATGTCTAATAATGAACCTTGTATACTTGTATTGCCTTAGAAAATCAAAGCTATGAATTTTTTAGGTGGGTGTTTGTTTTGCCGTGGCTATAAGGCTTAAAAAGGGAGAGGATTTTGCTAAGTGAAAAGATACAAGTGAAATGCTAGGAATAGGATCACTTAAATACTAGAAATATCCAGGAACAAGATCCATAGAATTAGGGAAAATGAGATGAGCTTACGTAAGAATGGTATGGAAGTTTGCTTGATGTAAGAACTAGTGTAAGAATAATTGGTATGGTGTAAGAGATAGGGGTGAGCAAAAAAACGAAAAAACCGAACCGATCAAAAACAAAAAAAACCAAACCAAAAAATAAAACAAAAAAACGAACTAGAAACCGTCGGTTGGATTTTTATATTTTCAAACCGAACCCTTTTGGTTCGGTTTTCGGTTTTGACTTAAAAATCGAACATAAAAAACCGAACCGACCGAAACTGTTTAATAATTAAATATTAGTTTATTATAATATTATTTTTTATAGTACTAATTAGTGTGTTGGATGTAGGGCCTTTCTTTTCGTAAACATTACTAGTGGGTTGAAAAGTGTAAACATTACATTGACGTACGGTATGCATTTATGTAGAAAAAAAATTACTTTCTTACTTCACCTTGGTAAGTATCAGATTGTGTTTGGGTTGAGAAGCAAAAAACCGGAGAAACAAAACTAGAAAAACGATTGAAACCGAGAAACTGAACGAGAACAAAACGAACGGTTTCGATTATGTTATGCAAAAAAACCAGAGCATTCGGTTTCGGTTTCGGTTTTGGCCAAAACCGACCCAAACCGAACCGTGCACACCCCTAGTAAGAGAGTTTGCTTGAAAGTCTTATTAACACATGTTGGTTTAAAATGTCAAAATAAATATCTTTGGTTCTCTAATGCATACATCCGGCCACACATACATATATATAAGGAAATTGTGTAATTTTTGAGTATTGGGTATAATTGTGGGTATTTGTTAAAGCGTAGATAAGTATTGGTGCTTTCGAGTATGCCTAAATGTATTAAATTGCGAAACGTAAACACTTTACGTAACCAATAAAAATAAAATATGCAAAGTTAATAATTATCCTCTAAATAATTATCTAACACTTGCTTGACGTAAACATTTAATTGTTTGTTGCCCATTTACGTTGAATGATAATTTTTAGCTTACGTGATTTTACTTAACGATTTAAAATTAAAAGCAAACGTGTACGAGACTAAAATAAATAGTGAATTAAATAACGTCCTACAATGACCTAAAATACGGATTGTTACAAGCTACTTGGCAGATAAGTTACAAATACAATCCTAACAGTTGTCTCTCATGTTCCTCATCCAACTCTTGTTCTTGTCGACATTTCTCCAACCACTCTTGTTCAACCCTTTCTTCCCTTGCTTCTTCTAATGCGGGGTTTAATGCTTCTTCATCTAACTTGTATTGATGATCTTAAGTAGTAACATTCCCACAAACCTGCAACTCCAATTCAGCCATTTCTTCTTTTTCTAACAATTTCATTATTTCTTCTTCGTCTAACATTCCACTCCCACCTACACTACTGCCACTGCCACTTTTAGGAATTGTATCCTTATATAAAACCTTAACCACGTTTCTCATTGTAATGTTAAAGTAATGCATTGATGGTTTAGGAGAAAAAACTGAAACATTAGCAACTTTCTCAATATATTCTTGTGTCTACATTACACACTCCTCCCCACCATAATAAATATCCGTTTATTTAATAGCTTGGCCGCTTGATCAATACCCGAAGGACTGGGTATTATCCTAGCCAGCTTTTCAACATTAGGGTTTTAGGTTGTGGTGGATGTTTCACAAACAGTGTGAGTGGCTGGGACACGAGAAACCGGGTTTTTAATCTAAGATCAGAATCATCTATATCAAGTGATAGTTCTCATTGATCATTTGGGTATGAATCCATTTTCTTGAAGAGAAGGGAAATGTTACTGAACGTGTTACAGAATTTGGTGGTAAAAAAGAAAAAAATTTGGAGGGTAAAAAACTGAAGGGGAAAGTGAGGTGGAAATATGAAAAAAGGGTAAAAACCATTTATGAACCAGATACTTTTGTTCTTGTCTCATTATGCATAAGGAAAGTCAAATTTCACCGGTCAAACCGGTAACAAAAAAAATCCGGCTATTAACAGGTTTCGTGGTTGATAATGATATTTTTAGGTAGAGCATAGAATAAAGTACATGGTTCATAAATAATGTTTACCCTATATAATACTTAATGAAAATACATTCAAAAATTAATTTATTCATATATTTTGCATCAAATATTATCTAACACAAACAAAAATATTTAAAGTTAAAGTTAAAAAAGAAAAATTCCAAAGTCAAACGGTGACAATTATTTTGAGACAGATTCTGCAATTCAGAAAAAAATAGGTTGTTGATTTAATTGTTAAAAATTCTTAAAATAAGAAAGAAGTATGACCACATATTAAAGATATATCGACTTAAATTAGATAGATCTATAATCTTTTATATGCATCCTAATATATTTTTTAGCTAAAACTTAGACGCATTTCATCAAGTTAGGCGAATCATATGTAATTTATGTCCTCCGTGCATCAAACTTTTTTCTAGTACTACTTTGCTTAATTTTCACTTGCAAACCACTTTCCAAACAAACTAGGATGCATTTAAATGGATAAAGATACATTTAATTCAAATAGTTGCATCTCATATATGTGATTATAGTTATTTTTTCATTAAACTTATATTAAATTTTCTTTTAACTGAATCCCAATATACATGTTAATAACGAGGTTTGTAACCCGCGCTTCGCCGCGAAGCGCGGGTTTTTTTAAAGTAATGGTATTTTTTTGTAATTTTACGCATAGTGCAGGGGTGTTTCATAAATACCCGGGGGGCTATTTTGTAATTTTTAAAAAAATTTGGTGGGTGGGTCAAAAGCACGTTTCATGTTATTGTTTGGCGAACAATGGAATATCTCCTTAGCGTGTATATTTAAAAATTCGTTCAAAAAAGAAGAGAGTATTTAAAATTGTAATTACACCATTGTTTTTATCAGACTTTTCAGAAGCAAAAGAACATAGTTTGGCTTTAGTTATCAGGCTGACATGGGGCACAATAATGGGTACATGGCAGTAGAGGAAAACTCGAGCCTCAACTATGTATGTATTCTTGAAGCTCAATTCCTTCCGTAAGCTTCCCAGATGCGTCATCCAGTGTCCTGGGTCACTACCCAAAAATATTAAAAAAATCAGTCTGCTGGGCCAATTTTATTTATCATGAAACATTATCAACTAAAGGATGTTACGCCATACCACAAAGCGCAAGCCATGTCGGTGTCTAGTGTTAGGATTCTAGATTTGATGAGACAAAATAAATAAAAGAATAAAACATAAGGACTAAATCTAGCAGATTGAAATTCTACAAGCTGGTGAAGAATTTATGAATGATTTAGGACAACATATATGAAAGACGAGATCTCCCTTAAGAAGATAAAGATAACAGAAGATATTTCTTAATGTTTAAAAGATTTATTTGTTTATATCTTTATGTTTACTTCCTTTGTAAGTCATGATCTCTCTATATAAATATATCATAGACACATAGTTTTATGTACACAGAAAATGTATTCGATTAAAGGTGTGTGTGTGTTCTAGGCTTATGGTTCATTATAAACGCCTAGAATGAGTGTTGTAACCTCAAGATCAATGTTTCATTGATCCTATTACTAGTTAGAGTAACTGTTCTAGAATTGGGGTGAATAGTGAATAATATGAATAAAAAACCTTGTCAAAGTAACTTTGTTCATTATGCTATTTCCGCTATGCATTCTTTCATGTTCATTGTTATTTTTCCTAGATATAGATCTAAACAATCGGAGCTTACAACGATTCTTTAGACTTTCACAATTGGTATCAGAGCCTGGTGGCTCGTGATCTAGGATCTACAAGGTGTTTTGGTGTCGCATCTATCAAGAAAAAGAGCTACGAATTTTCTGTCTTGGTTATCATGTCGAATCTGGTGATATTAGGGTTTTTCAGCAACCCTAATTCGATATAACAGGAAGTTTGTTTAAAATTGTTTTTGATTGGTTCGTGACAACAAGATGGTTGCTGATTGGTTACATAATTCAAGCATTCTTTGGAACTTATTCTATGAAAAGAATCATTAGCTGTTGGTGAGAATGATGAATTAGTGACAAAAAAAGTGTCGCTAAAAAGTGTCGTCTGGATACTGTTGCTGCTGTCGTTCATATCTTCTTTTGAGGTTACAACTGCTAAGGCTTGATAGCAGTATGGTGCGAATATAAGACATACGTTCTGAGGATTTTCAAGAAGAAGTTAAGGTTCGTTTGCATACACGACTAAACCTTAATTCAGTTTTAAGGGTTTACAAAACCCTAATAAGGGTCTGAATCGATTCAAAGGACGCAAATCATAAAGGAGCAGAAAGGTATGGCGTTTGGGTATTAATAACATCAAGCAACAGCAGGTATGTGTATGGTTCTAAATTTATGGGATCTTGTTTGTTCCCATAAAAGGTTAATACTGCTGGAACATGGTTAGTACTGCCAATGCCTTCTTTATGCTGCCAAGTGTGGTTCGTGTGTTTGTACTACCAATAGTGGTCATATGGAATTAATACTGCTAGTTTTCTTCATGATATTTATGTTAATACTGCTAGCATTAATATGGACGATACTACTGCTGGGCATCATTGTTAATACTGCCAGCTTTGGGTTTTATGGAGCAGGCCACGAATTGACATGAAAAGGAATGTTTGATTGAGTCAATGGATGAAAATTGTGGTATATGGTAGTTTGGGAAAACGAAGTTCGTAAATTCGTTTATACTGCCAAGGTATCTTTATGATGTTACTGATTTGTATTTGTTAGTACTGTCATAAGGAGTAAGTTAATACTGCTACTTGATTGTTAGTACTGCTAGTATTGGGATCAAAAAGTTTATACTGCCAGTTAAAGGTTAGTACTGCTCGTTGAAAGTTTGTACTGCTGGTTTATTGTTTGTACTGCTAGCTTTGATCGATATCGGACAACACACAGTTTTTGGATCTCGTACAACACACACATAAGGAAGTTAATACTGTTGTGGTTATTAGTACTACTAGGGTTAGTAGTTACTACTGTTGGACTTAAATCAGTTTTGTCCTGGGTTACTACTGATTTGATTTCCCATCACCACACCTCGTATTTAAGGGGTAAGCTAACGATTGGTTTTGGTTTTAAAATTCGTTAAACGTTTAAAAAGCTCGTATTTTGGATTATTTGTTCGAATTGGTTACGAAGAAGATTGATTATCACTTATTTAGAGTTGAAGTGGAATTTCACAAGTTTATGTTCTTATCATATCTTAAAGTGGGTGTTACACTTTGGAGATAACTTCCTTGTGCTTAGAAATGATGTGAAATAAAAACTCTGAGAAAGCTAGCAAGGTGTGTGATTTACATAATATGGTGCTCAATGCTCACATTTGCTATCACTTTGGTCTAGTGTCTCATAGAAGATGATGATTTTTGTCAAGAGGTTGCGATCTACTTATATTTCATAGATTTATTTATAAGTTTGGAGTAACGTGGATAGTACAAGATATAAGATACAAGTTTGGGTTGTTCTACTTCTACATAAGTTCGTTATACTTAGTTTTCTTCATCAGTGATCATTACATGGAGCCTACAGAATTGAAGATTCAAGAAATGGTTAACATATGGGTTTTAGGGGAAGCTTATTGCTAAAATATTTAACCATTTACATGTGGCATTAAGGTGAAGGTTTTTACTATGCTAGTCATTATTACTACTGCTAGTATAAGTTTCTACTACTCAAGTTCATTTTTCTTATTGTGCTTAATGGTGGGTAATTTAAGGAGTTAGAAGGCTTGGATTAGAAGTGTGATATTGGGTGTAGTGGTTCAAGATCAAAGTTGATATATTCATAAGTCCGCTATTGGATATGACAAAAAGGGGAAGAAATATTAATCATGTTGCAAAACTTTAGATCATTGGTGTGGCATGGTACAAAGGAAAATATACTCAAGGGGAAGTTTGTTTCATTCAGGGAGATGATTACATCTCAACTTTCAGGGGAAGCTTTGGCTTTATGATGAAGTTCGTACACGACTTTGTTGTATTTTGTCTCATCACAATAGGGGAAGATTGTGGGGATTCTAGATATTGAAAGACATAATAAATAAAAGAATTGAAACATAAGGACCTAATTCTAGCAGATTGGGAAATTCTACAAGTGGTAGAGAATTATAGAAGATTTGGTCAAATATATCAAAAGATGAAGATCTCCTTAAGAAGATAAAGATAACATAAGATATTTCTTAATGTTTAAAAGATTTACTTATTTATATCTTTATATTAACTTCTTTTGTAAGTCATGATCTCTCTATATAAAGATATCATAGACACATAGTTTTATGTACACATAAAATGTAGTCGATTAAAGGTGTGTGTGTTCTAGGCGTGTGGTTCATTGTAAACGCCTAGAATGAGTGTTGTAGCCTCAAGATCAATGTTTCATTGATCCTGTTACTAGTTAGAGTAACTGTTCTAGAATTGATCATCTAGAATTGGGGCGAATAGTGAATAATATGAATGAAAAAACTTGTCAAAATAACTTTGTTCATTATGCTATTTCCGCTATGCATTCTTTCATGTTCATTGTTATTTTTCCTAGATATAGATCTAAACAATCTGAGCTTACAACGATTCTTTAGACTTTCACAATATTTGGGTGTGGTCATCACTCAAGAAGACTTAAATTCAAATTTTTTGAGAAGCTTGCCTCCTGAGTGGAATACTCATGTTGTAGTCTGGATGAATAAGGCTGATATTAAAACAATGAGCATTGATGATTTGTACAGCAACTTCAAAATTGTTGAACAAGATGTAAAGAAATCTGTTAGTGCAAATAGTGGTGCTCAAAAATTAGCTTTTATGACTGCTCCAAGCACTACCAGTACTAATGATGTTAATACTGCTAATCCTGCATATGAAGTTAGTACTGTTAGCCCTGATATTAACATTGTTTGCCCTCAAGTTGGTACTGCTAACTTCAGTGATAATACTGTGTATGTTTTCATGGTTGAGAATCCCAATGGTTCTAATCTCCAACAGCAGGACTTAGAGAAAATTCATGAAGATGATCTGGAAGTAATGGATTTGAAGTGACAGTTCTCTCTGCTAAGTATGAGGGCAAAAAGGTACTTTCAGAGAACAGGAAAGAAAATGTTCATTAATGCTAATGATATTGCTGGGTATGATAAATCCAAGGTAGAGTGTTTCAACTGTCACAAGATGGGACCTATTTGTGTAACACCCCCAAAAATCAAAACGCAGCGGGATACCACTTGGGGTGCTACTTCATAGCATAAAGTACAAGTTACAAAAAACGACCTCAAAAGAGGCGTTTAATAAAATGTCACAATTCGATGATATAATAAATCAGAGTAAATTCAGGTCCCAATAATTTCCTTTTTAACAAAAGTTACAAGAGTTTATACATGACTCATTTGTATATTTAAAGAAAGATGATTATCGTATGTGAAGAAAAACCGAGTCTTTAAAGTTTTGATACCCGCGCGACTCGAATGCTCCCAATGCTCAGCTAATAAAAT
This sequence comes from Tanacetum coccineum, assembly GCA_026074375.1. Lineage (NCBI taxonomy): Eukaryota > Viridiplantae > Streptophyta > Magnoliopsida > Asterales > Asteraceae > Tanacetum > Tanacetum coccineum. The sequence continues at coordinate 22,199 of BQNB010055958.1, forward strand.
ATAACCTGAGAAAATACATGCAAAAACGTCAACAATAATGTTGGTGAATTCATAGGTTTGAGTAAAAACAGTATTGAAATAACTCAAATAATGTTTCAGTAAGAAAAGTAGCGTTACAATATTTATAAGTATTCTTTCCGAAATTCAAGTAGTGATTTAATAAATCAGGTAATGTTCAGAATTGAACCACAAGAATTAAGTAATGTAGACAAGAGAAACAAATTCACCAAGTCTAAATGAAATATATATTATTGAAGCTCATGACCCCGAAACCTTAACAAGTTTGTGCCCCAATGTATAGGGATGCATGCCCACATCTTAAAGTACTCCCACTGTTAAATGCACCAAGATCAACTGTGACCCCTATATGAAAGGTGGCGATTGTCAAGTCCGATAGATACTACCATAACATTCGCGGCTTACTACAATTGCAATTAAAGGTTCATGATAAGTAGAGACATAATGGCTATAGGCAACTTATGGCCCCCCCCCCCCCCCCCCCCCCCCCTCCCCCAATATTTTTCGCATTATCTGGATTGCATACAATGAATAACACTTGGTCCATTGTAAAACAAGTAAATGTGATCAAAAACTTCAATTTTCTTATATAAGAATCCAGTGATCTAAAATCTTGTAGTAAGAAAATCAAGCCTTTAGTAAATTCATGAGTAAACAGCCATGTATTAAAAGTAATGTAATAAGCAAGTAAAAGCTTTAGTAAAAAAATAGTCATGTAACACTTAAGTAGTAGAAATCAATAAGTTGGCTTAGTAATACGAGCATGTATTCTCACCCTAAAAACAGTTTATGGAAACCATTAGAAAAGAAAAGGGTGGGGCTATGAACTCACCGAGAATAGAAGATGTGATCAAGATATCCAAACAAGGATAGAAACGAACGCCGACAATCAACCGCGACCTATTAATAAAAATAATATGCGATTGATACGCGATCTATATAAAATACGCAACTCAATGTACATATATATAATGTGCATGAAAAATGATACTTTGGAATCCATGGACTACATCACTTAATGTTTCTATTGATTACACATTTTCTGAAATTTTATCCGTTTTTAGCTAAACGATCGGCTTACTTAATGGAACGCTAAATGGTCGAACTAGTCGATCTCCCTCCATATTAAGTTACCCTTATATGTTATGCAACTACCATATTCAACACATAAACCCATTAGCTAAGTTAAATCTTTTATGAAAGACACATCAATGACATTTGTTCTAAAACAGGGTCTGCTGGACTTTGCAAAAGTTTGCACTATCTGACCTATCTAAACCTTACAGAAAATTATAGAAATTCAGGGATAGTCCATACATATTTGGAGATGCTACTGTTTAAAATTTCGTCGAAAACTATTAAGTTTTGACCCGCCCTGCACTCAGCTCTTTACATCAAATTTCGGACAGCAAACACAGTTTTGAACTTAATCTTGTACAATGGGTTTGACTCACTTTTTACATTGAAAATCGACGAGGATAGTAGTTGGGAAATTTGGACTTCAAAGCCACTTAATCATAGGGGTCCTGTAAAATCAGAATTGCTTTTGGCATGAACAAGTTACATTACTAGTAAAAAGGACTAAAATTATGCACAAAAACAACGTGTGCAGAATTTTGCCGAAACAATTTCTCAACTTCAAATCGCCATATCTTTTTCGTTTTTAAGAGTTGGAAGCTCAAAATTTTTACCATACGTTCATTATAACAACTGCCACCACATTAATCTCTTAAATCTTAGAAAAAAAATTTGTTTTTTTTTTTTAAAAAAATTTACAATACGCTTCATCTCGACTGAATGAAGCCTAAACTTTCTGGTCTAATTGAGGGTTATAAAACCCTATCAAATCTTCAAACTTTCGCCACAAACATGTTTTCAATAATCTCAAACTAACCTAATACATCTATTAACTCACTAATCTCGCCAACAACATAATGATCATAACTTCTAATTTATTTCATGGATTCTCAAACATAAAGATAGCTACATGCAATATGTATAAAAATTAAATCAAGCAAGAAGGTAAACAAGATGCTTACAATGCTAAATAAAGAGAAGGAAAACCAACACTATCAAACCCTTGTGGGTTTGATTTCTGGCCGAACACCACATCCCCAAAAACATTGATCCGAACCGATTTTTGTTGCACCAAAAACTTGATTAAACACTTATAATCCAACCCTTGATACTTTAATTGCACCCAATTAGATTAAAAACCCAATAATCAAAAGTTTAATAAAATCATGAACTTCTTAATACTTGATGCATGATGAATTTTAATGGAAAAGAATGATTAGGGTTTAGTTTATAGTTGATTTAGGATAATAAAAGAGGGATTGGGTGAAGATTTGAGGATGATGGTGATTGGTTTTTCTGCTTGGTCGTCGAACAGGAGGAGAAAAAGGGGGAATCAGGCGTGCTCTTGGTTATATGTGAAGTATGGGAATTCTAAAAGGAAGGAGCCTTATATATAATTATATCTGATATCCCTTCCTAGATTATATCGATATATATATATATTATTTGATATTTTTATATATTCATATATATATATATATATATATATATATATATATATATATATATATATATATATATATATATATATATATATTTATATATATATATAAGGGTGTTTGTTCGAGCTTAATAACCGCCCCCTCTTTGGGGTGGGCTTGGTTGGGCTTTTTGTTTGGTAAATTTTTGTATCACTTTGTTTCCGGGCCCAATAACCTATTTAACTCGTTATTTGTTATAAAATCATGATTTTTGACGCGGTTTCGGCCAAACACGAATAAAAGATGAAAAATAATAAAAATAAAATAAAATAAGCTCTCATGGCTAAAATATGGGATTTGTTGATTTCTCGATCGATAACGGATAACTTCCAAATATAAAATTCGCGAAAGATTTTAATGACAATTTTAATAAAAATCTACTAAAATACTAAAACTAATTCTATAAAAATTTTGAATTAATATTAATCTCGAATAAAATCCGTGACCTTAAATTCAAGGGGTTTTTACATTTGCCAGGAATGTAGGGCCCGCAAGGAACAAAGAGGGACAGTTCAAATATTCAAGGACAACACTAGGGAAGCAAGGAAAACAATGAAGAAACATCTTCAAAGGCTAATGTTGGCTATAGAGTGTGTAGGTTTGACCTAGAAATTATATGGGAGCAGAAGAAACAGGTCTCAGGACAAACACGAACTCTAATGGCGTTTTCAGACCTCTGAGGTATACATGATAAAACTTGCTATGAAACTGTATGAAATACTATGGAACTCTTAAGAAACAGTGTGATGAATTTAATTGTTAAGCTAATTCAAAAACTAAATTTATAGCAGCTACTTATAAAAGAGGTTTAGCAACTGTAGAAGAACAACTTATCACATAAAGAAAAAATGAGGTTCTTTTTAGTGAAGAAGTTGCAGGTCTTAAAAGGGAAGTAGCTTGCAAAGACTATGAAATAAATATGCTTAAAAGTGAGTTTGAAAAAGTTAAGCAAGAAAAAGAGGGCATTGAATTTAAAATTGAGAAATTTGATAATGGCTCAAAGAGCCTAAACAAGTTGTTAGAGAGTCAGATAACTGACAAAAGTAAAAAGGGTTTAGGGTATAATGTTGTTCCTCCATCCCATCCTTTAATCTATAATCGACGTAAAAATCTTGATTTGTCTTATTCTGGTCTTAATGAATTCAAAGACCCTGAATTCAAAAGTTATGGTTTTGAGGATAGCTAAGCAAGGTCTAACATTGTTTGTGAATAAAAAAGCAGATGCTTGTAGGAAAATTATGCGATGGTCTTGGTAAAAAGAATAAGTATTAGAAGAACACAAGTTGCTTTGTTGAGTTCTTCACTTAATGTTATAAAGAAATGTTTTTATGATAAAAAAGATAGAGTTTGGTCAAACCTAAAAATCATGAAAAACCCAGTTAAAAAGTCGTCATGTATCTGAGATTGTATAGATCACAAAGTCCTAGGGGAAATCAAAGAAACTGGAATGGACAGATGTCGCCAAATCACAGGAGAGACTTTTGTGATGCATAACAAAGCTTGCTTCATTTGTGGGAGTTTTGATCATGTGCAGGCTCATTGTAAATACCATCAAAGGGAAAGGATGGTATATGGGAATAATTATAACAAGGTGAACTACAAATATACTACCAACAGGACTCACCCTAATGCGCAAAGGAACATGGTTCCAATAGAGACAGGTTTTAATGAAAACTGGTTCTAAAACCATTTAATACTGCCAGGTAGTTAATACTGTCATCTCAGACTATAGTTTTTAATGCTAAACCAATGTCACATTTTTCAAAATTAGCACAATCAACTGTAAGAAGGCCCTATCAATCAAAAAACAGCATTAACTAACAAAATATTTACCCAAAAAAATAATACTGCCAAGGCAAAAGCAGTTAATACTGCTAGGCCAAAAGCAGTTAATACTGCTAGGCATGTCAAAAGAGGTCGGGACACCAAGATATCTCAGTCTAGTGGTCCCCCTGTAAAGGTTGGTGATGAGGTTGTCCATAAGGAGTTGGGTGACAGAATGGAAAAGGCTGTCACTACTGCTTCTAGCTTAGAAGCAGAGCAGGACATTGGTAACATCAATAGGACCCTATCCTATTGGAAAATTAATGAGCTATGGTCCTTAAGGAACCAGTTCAGGTTGTGGTTCCATGGTGCCAAGATACCATATTGGGGGTGTAGATGCTCAAACTAGGTTTGAGACTACATCTAAATAGTCCAATGATCCACCTCTCTCAAGAGTTCACACACTTGGAAGTGGAGAGGACAGTATGAAACTTATGGAATTGATGGCACATTGTACAAAATTGTCTGCATTGGTGAGCTCAAAAGAATAGAGAGACCACCCTAACCCTCCTACGACGCGCAACCCCGCTTGGACCGCGCATGACCCCGCCCCACCCCACCCCTAATCCCTATAAAGAGCTAGCCCTTTCACCATATGCTGATTAGCCCCATTTTCAACTTGTAATTATGGTAAGGTTAAAATATGAAGCTCCAGATTTCATAATCAAGTTTCTCAAAATGATCCAAGTATGACTTAAAGTACCTGTCTGATGAATCAGAATAGATAATGGAACTGAATTTGTTAATCAAACTTTACGTGAATATTATGAGAAGGTTGGCATCTCTCATGAAACATCTGTTGCTCGGTCTCTACATCAAAATGGTGTCGTTGAAAGACGTAATCGTACGCTGATTGAAGCTGCCCGGACAATGTTGATTTATACAAAAGCTTCATTATTCTTATGGGCAGAAGCAGTTGCTACCGCATGTTACACCCAAAATCGTTCCATCATACGTCTTCGTCACGGCAAAACACCATATGAGCTTTTACATGACAAAATTCCTGACTTATCATTTTTCCACGTATTTTGTGCACTTTGTTATCCAACAAATGACAGTGAGAACTTGCGTAAGTTACAACCGAAAGCTGATATTGGTATTTTCATTGGATACGCTACCCACAAAGAAAGCATTTTGAATTTACAACCGACGTACCAGACGAATCATTAAAACAATTCATGTAGATTTTGATGAGCTGACAGCAATGGCTTCTAAACACAGTAGTTCAGGACCCGCACTTCATGAAATGACTCCTGCAATAATCAGTTTAGGACTCGTGCCAAACCCTTCTCCTTCAACATCGTCTGTACCACCTTCAAGAACTGATTAGGATATTTTGTTTCAAACCCGATATTTGATGAATTACTAATCCTCTACCTAGTGTTGATCACCAACCCCAAAAGTTAATTGCTCAATTGCTGAAGTAGGTTGCTACTAGAACCGCTTGACATCAAAACGGTTCCACCCTCCTCAACAATAGTTGACCAAGATGCACCATCACCTAGTAACTCTCAAACAACCCCCGAAACTCAATCTCCAATCATTCTTAACGATGTTGAAGAAAACAATCATGACTTAGATGTTGCATACATGAATAACGATCCGTTCTTTGGTATTCCCATTCTAGAAAACGATTTTGAATCATTGCCCTAAACACCCAGGTCAGAAATTTGAAGATCCTCCTTTTGAAGAGGAAATTCTCTCTTTTATTACAGAGCTTGGACACACTGGTGAGAATAGGTTTTATCTGATGTCAATGTTAATCACATGCATCAACCATGGAGATCATTTGCTGCCATCATTAATAAGTGTCTAAGTGGAAAAACTACTGCTCTAGAAAGTCTTTGCTTGTCACGTGCTCAAATCCTTTGGGGCATGTATCATAACATGAATGTTGATTATGTCTACCTGCTGTGGGGAGACTTGGTGTATCAAGTGGAGAACAAGAACTCTAAGAAGAACAATGACATGTATTATCCATGATTCACCAAAGTCATTGTAGACTACTTCATGGCAAAGGATCTGTCAATACCAAGGAGAAACAAGATGTTTTGGCACACTGCCAGGGATGACCCCATGTTCACCATAATAAGAGTTATCTCTAAACATCAGGACACAAGATATTCGGATTGTTATTCTTCTCAAAACTTAATCAACCAAGGCCATGTTGGGGAGATCCGAAAGCTTACAAGACTTATCATAAATGATGCTGCTGGTGAGAAGATTCCAAAACCTAAGTATGTAAAGAATAAAGCTGATCCTGAATCATCTCCCAAGAAGAAGTCTGTTTTAAGCTTTAAAGGAAAAAAAGAATCAAGGATTTCAACATAAAGGTGACTAAACTGTCAAGAGGAAGGCAAACCGAGCAACAACGTCAAAAGTAAAAGCGTTAAATGTGCTATCTGAGGTTGGCATTGTTGAGGCTAAACAGATAAGTGGCCACCAAAAGAAGATTTGATGCAGACTCACGGCTCTTACACCAGCGGTTAAGGTGCAGATTAAGGAACTTAGGTGTTATACAGGGGTTTTTGATTTGTACCTACGTTTATAACTATGATGATTGAGCAGATTTTTGGAAAGTCCAGTGACGAATGACGATGATGATGAAGTGAATGTGAGTGAAGATGATGATAATTAAAATGATGACGATGCTGATAATGAAGATGATGATGAAGTGAATGTGAGTGAAGATGATGATAATCAAAATGATGACGATACTGATAATTAAGATGATGATGAAGTGAATGTGAGTGAAGATATTGATGATCTGAATGATGACAATGCTGATAATGAAGGTGATGATGATCAAGATGATGACAATGAACAGACTAAATCCGACAATGATGGTGACGACCTTGTTCATCCCAAGTTGTCTACTTTTGATGAAAAAGAAAGACAAGATGAAGAAGATAAAGAAGAAGTGGTCTGATGATGAAGCATATGATGACGAAACTCAAGGAGTCAATGTTGAGGGAGAAGAACTGGATGAAGAAGAGACAAATGAAGAAGACGAAGTAAATGAATTAACAGGGAAGTGAACGTCAATCTGGAAGGAAGAGATACTGAAATGACAAATGCTCCACAAACTAATATTCAAGGTACTCAAGTAACAGAAGATACTCATGTGATAATAACAGCTGCCACTCTTAAAGTTCAACAGCAGAGTTCTTCTGTATCATCAAGCTTCATTTCAAACATGCTCAACCCTAATTCGAATACAGGTATTGACTCCATACTTAATATGAACACTGAGTCAAACTCTCTCTGGTAGATGTTCCTGTCTCCTCATGATGTTGAAATGCTCCTTCATATTAAACAACCAATTCCTCCACCACCCATTTCCTTTATTCATCCTTTCCTTAAACAACAAACACCTGTTTCAAACACCAACAATTGCTCCAAGTACCTCCCTACAAAATCACCCAACCTTTGGTTCCTTGTTCAAGTTGCTCCGAAGCATACCCCATAAGAGCAAGTTGCTCAAAAATTTCAGAATTAGGTAGTGAACTAATACCATCAGCATCTTCTAACTTGAGATGTCATCTAAGAGATGTTTTCAGTAATAGTCTTGAGTTGGCCATCTATGGTTGTAGTTATTTCCACTTCTCCATCTTCAAGTGTGCTTGTAGAAGCAGTTTGCCAAAACTATTGAATGAGTGAAGTATAGATAGTAGGATTTTCAGTTAGAGCAAACTTTATGTGACTTGTGTTGAGGAAATCTACTATCTGTTGGAAAATCTTCACTTTCCTTCTTGTTTGGCGTAAGGAAGCGACAATGTTGTGGGTATTACAAGAATTCCAAATTAGCCCTGATTGGTGAAGGTTATGATAAGGGTTCTGGTTTAATGTTAGTTGACTGAGAATATAAGAGTTTGGTAAGTTTAATGAAATTATGTTAGAGAGCACTTTGGTTTGATTGACCGACTTAATAAAATTGAATATTTTTCTCAAAGAAACCTTATAAGAGAAAGAAATATCAAGAATTTTCCAAATCATAGACCCCTATAAGCAAGTTGTTGGCAAAAATATCTCAGTGACTATTAATTAATTAAGAAAATTCTGTTATACCTCAACACGTACTAACGATTCACACACCGTAGTAATTTTAGCCTAATAGTATAACTTTAGCCTAAGCCATTTAACTTTACCCAACTGTGATTAAGATATGTCTGGCAGTCAGTACTAACGTAATACTAGCAGTATTAAGTTTCTGCCTAGCAGTATAAACACCAATGCTGTTTCCAACAAGCATTTCCATCATAAATTTAGATTCTCACAAGCTCTCTTTCTGTTTTTCATATTACAATTTCTCTCATTTCTTTTTCTTATTGAATACTCCTCTGTAGATTTCTATACTCACATCTCTCGTTCTATTTTTTTTAAAGCTCACTGGAATCTTCTCATTTCTTTGGACTCCCAAATCACTTCTTTCTGTTTTTATATCATAAATTATCCATTCTTTTGAGCTCACCAATGCAGTCAATTTTTGTACAATGTGCATCTTATTCTATAAGTTTCATACTGTCCTCTCCACTTCTAAGTGTGTGAACTCTTGAGAGAGGTGGATCATTGGACTATTTAGATGTAGTCTCAAACCTAGTTTGAGCATCTTACACCCCCATATTTTGGTATCTTGGCACCTGGAACCACTACCTGAACTGGTTCCCTAAGGACTTAGCTCATTAAGTGTTGCCATGGATTGGGTCCTATTGATGTTACCACTGTCCTGCTCTGCTTCTAAGCTAGAAGCAGTAGTGACAGCCCTTTCCATTCTGTCACCCAACTCCTTATGGACAACCTGTCTCATCCACCAACCTCTACAGGGGGGCCTCTTAGAATGAAGATATCTTGGTGGTCCCGACCTTTTTGACTCATGGCTAGCAGTTTTTACTGCTTTTGGCCTAGCAGTTAATTAAACTGCTTTTGCTTGGCCAGTAGTATTATTTTTTTGAGGAAATATTTTGTTAGTTATGTTGTTTTTTATTGAATAGGGCCTTCTTTACAGGTGATTGTGCTAATTTTGGAAAAAATTGGACATGGTTTAGCATTAAAAACTTAGATTTAGGAATTTTATGAGCATCGTACTTAACTATCCTGGCAGTATTAAATGGTTTTAGACCAGTTTTCATTAAAACTGCTCTTGGAACCATGTTCCTTTGCGCATTAGGGTGAGTCCTGTTGGTAGTATATTGTAGTTCACCTTGTTATAATCTATTCCCATCCTGCCATCCTTTCCCTTTGTTGGTATTTACAAAATGAGCCAGTGTACATGATCAAAAACTCCACAAATGAAGCAAGCTTTGTTATGCATCACAAAATCACTTCCTAGTTGATTGGACTTCTGTCCATTCTAGTTTCTTTGATTTCCCCTAGGACTTTGTGATCTATACATCTCAGCATACCTGACTGACTTTTTAACTGGGTTTTCATGATTTTTAGGTTTGACCAATCTCTAATCATTTTTTATATGAAATACAGTTTCTTTATCAACATTAAGTGAAGACTCAACAAAGCTACTTGTGTCTTCTAATACTTGTTCTTTTACCAAAGAGTCATCAGAATTTTCCTTACAAGCATCTGCTTTTTTATCACAAACAATGTTAGACTCTTGCTTACCTCCTCTCAAAACCATAACTTTTGAATTCAGGGTCTTTGAATTCATTAAGACCAGAATAAGAAAATCAAGATTTTTGCCGCGATTATAGATTAAGGATGGATGGAGGAACAACATTATACCCTAAACCCTTTTTAATTTTGGTTATCTGACTTCCTAACAACTGATCTAAGTCTTTTGAGGCCTTATCAAATTTCTTAATTTTAAAATTAATGCCATCTTTTTCTTGCTTAGCTTTTTTAAACTCACTTTTAAGCACATTTATTTCATAGTCTTTACAAGCTATTTCTCTTTTTTAAGAACTGCAACTTCTTCACTAAAAAGAACCTCATTCTTCCTATATGTGATTAGTTGAGCTTCTACTGTTGCTAAACCTCTTTTATAAGTAGCTGCTATAAATTCAGTTTGATTAAGCTTAACAATCAAATCATCACAATGTTTCTTAAGAGTTTCATAGTTTTTCAGACATGTTTTAGAGCAAGTTTTATTAGTGTATACCTCTGAGTCTAAAATGCCATTAGATCCATGTTTGTCTGAACTTGTTCTTCTGCCGTGTCACTCCAATCAAAATGTAACACCCTCAACTCTGAGTATGCAGCGGAATGTTGAATATCCGAAGGCGTTACATTATTGGGTCAATAGCACAAGATATAAGAACGACCACTAAGATCCACGGTTTTTACAAATCATTTTGGATATTACAACTGAAAATAAAGGCAGGTATTTAGCCCCAACTTTGACCAAAAAGCTTTTTGCAAACATGAAAAGGGGTTATGCAGGGGATATTGTACCATTGCTGCCTGCTATGTTGGCAGGGGCAGCTGTGGATCAAGGTGAAGGCTCAGCACAACCAGCTGAACCCCATCACACACCTATTGATCCAATACCATCCACATCCCAACCACCTCATCTATCACCACAACCTCAATCTCCACCTCATCTTTCACCACCTAGGTCCTATAAAGCACCTCTCCCTAAAGGTAATACATCAGGAAGTGCTGAGGATAGTATGCAACTTAAAGAATTGATAGTGCTTGTACCTACCTTGGTGACCAGGATTAATAGTTTGGAGAAAGAGTTGAAGGATACCAAGCAGACACTAGGGAATGCAGTGCTCAAATTGGTAAAGAAGGTGAAATCTTTGGAAACAGCTTTGAAGAGGAAATCCAAGAAAGTACTCATATCTGAATCAGAGGGTGAAGAATCAGAGGATCAGGGGAGGAAAATTCAGGATATTGATGATGATCCTCTAGTTTCTTTGGTTAGAGAATCCATGAAAGAGAAGTCAACAGCTTTTTTTTACTCCTACAAAAGCTTCAGGAGAGGCTCAAGAAGAAGAAATCAGTCCTACAATTTTGGAGGCAGCTAAAACATTGTTAAAGGTTGCTTCTCAGGGTGTTAGCAAGGAAAAGTCAACTAATAAGGGCAAGAGATACAGGAGAAAAGCAAGGTCTATGGCTAAAAAGATTAATACTAGATTGGATGCTTAAAAAGAGATTAATACTGGCAAAGAAGAGATTAATACTAGCAGAGAAGAAATTAATACTGGCAGAGAAGAAATTAATACTGGTATTGAAGAAGTTAGTACTGGTGGTACTAAAAGGGGTCAAAGGGAAGGAAAGGCTCTAATGATTGAGGAGGATATCCAGGCTACTCACAAAACTAAAGAGCAAATGAGACAAGAGGAAGCTGGATTGGAAGAGGCTATAAAGTTGCAAGCTCAATTGGATGAAGAAGTTGCAAAGCAGATTCATTTAGATAAAATGATAGCTAAAAGAATGGCAGAAGAGGAAGCTTTAACAGAACAACAAAAGAAAAGAAAAGCTCAAGTTCAATTTGAAGCTCAGTTTTATACTGAAGAAGACTGGGATACTATTAGAGCCAAGCTAGAAGCAAATGCAGAGTTGTCAAAAGATGTGTTTGGGACTAGATTTGCCTGAACAAGATTTTGCAAAAAGAATGTAGATAGGGTGGAACAAAGAAAGAAACACTTTGCAGAGGAAAGAGCTAAGGCAAAGAGAAACAAACCTATGACTCAGTCACAGTTAAGGATCTATATGTCAAACGCGGGGTGGGGGTGTGAGGTAAACAAGAACTTGGAAGCTGTCTCATTAAATAAGTTGAAGTTTGAATGAAGAGTTGAAGACTGAATTTGAAAAGCTGATGAAGAGTATTGAAAGTTTTGTGCCCATGGAAACTGAAGCAAGAATGAAAAGACATAGATTACAGCTAGAACAAGAAACTTCAAAGAAACAGAAGATTGACATTGAGGATGCTTCAATCATAAAGGGAAAAGATGAAGTTGTGAAGGAAGAAGAAGCTGAAGTGCCAGTTAAGAAAACAGGAATGAGAAGGAAGCAGAAGGCTAGGAAAGGTATAAGTATTGACAAGAATGCACAAGGGGATTCAGAGAGTGATAAAGAGGAATCAGTGGAAGCTATGAATCCTACTCCTTTGGCTATAAAATCTAATATTGTGGTAAATTAGAAGATATTTCAGCAAGGTCAAAGAAGTATTTATCAGATAATGAGAGCAAATGGAGCTGATACAGTCTACATGAGCTTTGGAGCTATGATTAAAGACTTCACAAGAGAGGATCTTATAGAGCTGTACAGGTTGGTAATGCAAAAGTATGGAACAAATAGGCCTGAAGATGCTTATGACAGAGTGCTTTGGAGTGACCTCAGGACTATGTTTGATCCACCTCTCAATGAAGATGCTATTTGGAGCTTACCACTTCAACAAAAGATGGTTAGTTGGAGGTATTATGATAAATGTGCAGTACATTGTTTAACATTGGAGGCATCTACTATATATATGTTAGCAGATAGGAAATATCCTTTGTCAAAAGATGCTTGCCAAGTGATGCTAAAGATGAAGCTTTTAGATGGAACAATGGATGAAGTTTGTTATAAACTATTAAAGATGATTGAGAAGCAAGCTGGGATAAGAAAGTGATGAATTTATCAGTAGCAGTGGGCATATTTTTGGAAACTATAGACTATAATGGAAGAGAGAAGGGTTTGGGTGTTGGCTAACCACCACACAACAAATGGTCATCAGTTCACCATGCTTAATAGGCATAAGAACTGGCTAGTCCAAAGCAAACGGCTTTGGTAAAGACTTCTCAAATCCATTTATGGTTGACAGTTTACCAAAAACTGTATGGTAATCAATGCACCATAGTATTGCACTAAAGCATTGGCTACTCCAGAGCAAACGGCTACTGGTAAAGAGAACTCAAATCCGTTGATAGCTGATAGTTTGCTAAAAACTATAAGGTTATCAATGCACCTTGTTACTACAATGAAGCATTGACTAGTCCATAGCAAACGGCTCATGGTAAAGACATATCAAATCCGTTGATGGCTGGTAGTTTGCCAAAAACTACAAAGCCAACTTAGTTGGTTGTTGCTGTGTAGCTGTGAAGAGAAGACAAAGACTAAAAGACAAAGTATGATCCGGTTTTTCAAAGAACATCAAACAGATCATCATTCAAGAGAAGCTAAGGACTTAAAGACATGCTTGGATACAATTCTCAAAATCCCAAAATGAAGACAACTGAAAAAACTTGAAGTTCATAAGTGAAGTTCAAGTTTAGGGGAGGATTGTTAGGAATTTTGTATAACAGACTTAATTCTGTTAGTGTATTGTAGTTAGTTCTGCTAGTTACTTAGTTAATATTGGTAGAAGAATTATCATAGTTAGTACTGGTAGTGTTAAATAGTTAATACTGCTTATGTAATAGTTAAGTCTGCTTACGCAAAAATTAGTTAGAGTTAAAGATATGCATGAGATATCTTAGGAAAGGATATGGATTATCTTTATACGCGTTTTATAAAGCCCATTAGGGTTTCTTTAGTCTATAAAAGGAACCATAGGCATAGTTAGTAGATATAGTTCTACACAAGATCATAGAGATCAAATAGTAAATCATAGTTTGTAATCTATAACCTAGGCAGATTCAAAGTTTAATATAAAAGTTCTTTTGTGATATTCGATATTGTTCTTCTTAGCATTATTGATTAGATTTTGCATAATCAATAGTGTTTATTCAGTGTTTTATTATTGTTACTTTAGATTTATCTAAAGAAGCAAACTCTTTGCAAGCTGAAGGTTAAGATCTATTCAGTAAAACGATCCAACAATGACCTTCATAAAGCTTACTGAATGACCTTTGGTAGAGTATTTATTATCTGGAATTCTCGAAGTGTTAGAGTCTTGAAGGATTTCAAGACGGCTCTTCAACACACAACCTTGCTCACAAACGCAACATGGAGGATCATACCGAACAAATCTTAGGGGAGTTTCTCGTTCTAATTCTTTTATTTTCTTTACTTAATGTTATATTTAAAAAAATGAGGTCGTTGTATATTTCAAGTGGGAGGAGGAGAATTAGAACGCTTACTTGTCCTTATTTTCACAATAAAATGCTAAAAGCAACCAAAATTTAAAAAAATTTCAAGCATAATTTTGTGAAATTATTAGTTTCATATCCCGCACATACAACCCTTAATTCTAATTGTGAGATTTATCCTATTCCGTTTCCCTGATTTACCCTAAATTCCACAAAATATGAGTGTGCCGGTGATGTAGTAAACTTTAAAACTTGGCTTGGTATATCTATTCTAGACCACCATAATAAGTACTGTAACATCCGGCAATTTTTGAAATTTTAAATGACTATTTTACCCTTTGACTTTTTGGGTCTGACTTGACTTTTTGATTTTTGGTCTTTTATTATCACATAAAAGTGATTACCGCGTAACCGGTAAAATTTTCGGAACATATTTTAAGTAATAAATCATATTTATTATTACATCTCTCAAAGGTATATGTTATTCCTAAGCTGACTTATCAAAAACGACCCGCTAAATCACGTTTTCACAACTCGGACTCCAAAGTAATTTGATGCAAAACGACATTCCAGGCAACTTTTTAGTTTTGCCCGAGACATGGAAACAAGCAGAAGATGACCAAAATACCCTCGCAAGATTTCAAAATCAAGAACAACGCGTACCGACAGAAAAATAATTAAATAATATTTAAATAATACTTTTTATTAAATAAAAATATTTAATAAATTAGTTATCATTTTATTCAGTAACGTTTCTTAAAGACGCAAATATTCGAGTAAAAGATCATTTTACGGACAAGGATTATCAGTAATATACAAATAAATAATAAACGTTTTAAATAAATTTTATAAAATGTTTATGAAAATTAGTCGAGTGAATACTCGTTCTTATGGGAAAAATTATTTGGAGCGCAATGGCGCAAGTTTCGTGTTTTGAATCGTCCGTTAAGTGGTTCAAACGAGTCTCGAACCACAATTTTACAAAATGATACTCAAAAGTTACACCTTTAGTCCCTGTGGTAATATTTACAAAATTCACCCCATATTATTTATTCACTTGTCACTTAATTTTAAAGTTTTATTATAAATAAAATTTATATAAAACTTTACATTCAATTTTTTTTATAAAAACACACACACATAAAACACTCTCTACCTCTCCCATTTTTCGGCCATCGCCGCCCTCCGGCCACCATCAGCCGCCGCTGGAAAACTTTTCCGACGAGTTTTCCGACCGAAACCAAAAACGTTCCTCATCGCCCGATCTACCCGATCCTCAACACCACGCACCTCCACGCCCCCCCCCTCCGGCAGCCTCAGCCGCGCAGCGCTACCACCACCATCATCATACGCCACCACAGCCCTTCGTGGGTGTTTGTTACAGCCGAACACGCCACCAAGGTGGTGTTCGGTTTGTCTTGATACCACCCCACCGCGACCTTTATCACCAAACGAAACCACCACCATCATCTCCGGCCTCCCTCGTCGTCCCCACCATCGTAACAGCCACCCACATGGGGTGCGCGTGGTTTTCTGTGCCGCACCAAGAAGGGTGTGTTTGTTTTGATAAAAACACCACAAGGGTGTTTGTTTACAGCGGGTGCGTTCGGTTCATGTTTTCACCGCAGCGGGTGCGGCTGGTTTGTGTTTTCGTTGTGGCACCAAGGGGGTGCGTTTGGTTAAACTTCAAAAGGGTGCGTCGGTTTTGTGGTTTGCACCACCGTAGGGTGCGTCCGGGTTGGGTTAGCATAAAAGGGGTAGGTTCGGTTTGAGTATAACAGCCACTGGTGCGTTTGGTGTTGTTATAAACAAATAGGGTGCGTTTGGTTTAGGCTGTCACCGCACAAGGGTGCGTTTGGTTAGACAGATTTGCATAAAGTAGTGTTTGGTTTATCAAAAATGCACAAGGGATGTGTTTGGCTTAACCGTTTCAAAGTAAGGGTGTGTTTGGTTTTGGCGAGAACGCAACAGAGTGCGTTTGGGTTGGCTACGATACAGCCAAGGGTGCGTTTGGTTTGGGGTTTGCCATAAAGGGTGTGTTTGGTATAGTAACAGCATACTAGGGGTGTTTGTTTTTGGGTTTTGACACGGTTAGGGTGCGTTTGGTTGGACAGAATCCGCACAAGGGTGCGTTTGGTTAATATAAATCGACGAATAAATATATATCATAAGATTTTATAAACATAAAATAGGATATATTGGTGGTTTAAAATGGTTAAATAAATGAGATATTTATTATATATATATATATATATATGTGTGTGTGTGTGTGTGTGTGTGTGTGTGTGTGTGTGTGTGTGTGTGTGTGTGTG
>BQNB010055959.1:0-36496 GCA_026074375.1 Tanacetum coccineum
TTCTTTATAGTTTGTTTTATTATGTTTGAACTATCTTGTAACCATGCTTTGTATTGTCTTTAACCTCGTCTTAATTTCAATCAAAGGTATTTTTCAAACAATAAGTGTAGGGGAATTTATCTGGCTTTTGAGCCAAATTCAAACATGTTAAATGAACTGTTTAGATTAATTCGCGTCATATGATTGAGACTGTGGAGACGGCGTCATGATTAACACGTGACGCCGTCACCACGTCACCTGTGACGGGGTCACACAAACCCTAACGGCGTCAAACGCCCAGGTCAAGAAACATAAAAATTTTAATTATTTTTGAAAATAAAACTTGCATAACATTTAATATATGTTTTCTTTTGTTATAAACCTGCAAAAACCTAATGAGTTTAGCAATTCTCTCATCCTATTCATCGAGTTGAACCTTAAATTCATATTGTAAATTGGTAAATCGCACATTTTACGCTTGGTGTAGTTGTTTTTGTCTTTGATTATATGTTATATTTGATGAGAAGAAGCTTGTAAGTTCTTAGGAAGTTTCATTGGATGATTCTCGGAGAACGATTTAACTAGTTATCGCATGTTTTTTCTCCATTATCGAGTAAACCAAGGGAGTACTAGTTTCTTTTCCTTGTTTTCTATTCCTTTTATTCGTTTCAACGAGTACTTTTAGAGAACATTGGGGACAATGTTCAACTTAAGTATAGGGGGAAATAAGCCTTAGAAACTATTCTTTCATTTGCCATTTGCTTTTTCCTTAAAATGATGGGTAAAATAAAAACCCCCCGATACATAAGCATAAGAGGTGATTATATCCCATTTTTTTTATGACAAATATCCGACGAAAAAACCGAGTATTAATAGCGTCCTCAAGGATAGAATTTATATGAAACTAGCACAATAACCCTCCAGAAATCCACCCCAATATGTGAGGTTCGCCTTAGATTTTTAGGAAATTCGGGTACCCATCGATGGAAACCCAAATAATTTTTTATTCTTTACCCGATTTCGAGTTAAGATTGACTGCAGGCGTGCATGTCTATACTAGTCGTTACGGCCATGTATGCATTACCTTGTCGCCTTTTCTAGAATGTTTGGTGTTAGTAAAATCATATGAGTATACAAGTAGCATATTAAATTCTAGAACTTTTTATGTGATGCATTCCAAGATCGCATAGTAAGTATTAGGATTTGCTTGATAAGAGGCATTAGGATTAACCCATGTATAAACCTGTAATGTTATGATGGTCACATGATTGAAAAGACACCGATCATATAAACTATCCTACACCCTTTCT
The DNA here is from genome assembly GCA_026074375.1 of Tanacetum coccineum. NCBI lineage: Eukaryota > Viridiplantae > Streptophyta > Magnoliopsida > Asterales > Asteraceae > Tanacetum > Tanacetum coccineum. Next base: position 1,290 of record BQNB010055959.1, read on the forward strand.
ATTCACTCTATATTAGTGCAGGATACCCCTATACAACCTCCCGACCATCATTTTCATGGTTTCACGTGATTCTTGTTAATCCAGACTATTAATGAAGAAGCATTGTCACCCTTAAACCAATCGTTACACCCAAAAAGCCTTAGCCTACCTTGTATGTACTCCTCTTATACATTAATAAATGTTTAACCCAAGTAATTATTGAGTACACGGTTGCTAAGTCCTTATCCTTGTAAATACAGTTTTGGGACGATTGGGATTCATGGTAGTATTTATTTCGCAGAAGAATAGGGAAGAAAAGTTAAGTCAATACCCCCATATGTTTGTCAAATGATCTCCATGTTATTTTGATCCACCTTAAAACGGGTCATTAGTTAGATTGTAAATATCGAGCATGTAAAAGCTCAAGTGTAGGGGTACGTATTATAAACCCCATGTGATGTATTATGTTATTAAAAAAAATGAGAAAAGAAAAAGAAAAGAGATTGATGTAGAGTTGTGTAGAGTTTGTAGATCTTTGTCCGAGTCTTGGCTTAGCAACCAAACCAAAGTGTATTCGTGTAAATAATTAGCTAACCCTTCCTCCCTAAATTCACCTAAATTTACTACCCAAATGTATCCCATCCGTTTCTGTTTCTATTATATGTTATCTTACACCTACACCCCATAACCCTTTATAAAGACCTCTTAGATAGTATAGAATAATACTTGCACCTAGCGGTGGAGGTTTGATACTTTACCAAGCCTATGGTAATTTATATGCTATGACAGGTAATAAGTGTGATTTTCTGTTTCCCCATATGTTATAATTCATTATACACCCGAGTGAAAGAGAGAATCCCAAACACTTATGTGAGGTGCTAGTATATACTTTCTGTGCTTTTAATTACCAGGTCTAGAAGTTTGTGTTGTAGAATATGTTTAAAGAGTAGGTAAAATGACCCCTTATATTGTTATTGTCTAGGTAGAAAAGCCCATTTACTTGAGGATAAGCAAATCCCAAATGTAGGGTATTTGATGAGATGTCATTTAATACACTTTTTCAGGGTCATTTAACCCCATAAATTGTGCATTTATGCCCAAAATAGGTACTTCATCGTTCCTTTTCAGGTATTTCTCATTTGGAAGGCATTTGGAAGAATTAAACGTGACTTGGGATCATTTAGAGAAGAAACGGACAAGACTACGGACCTACACCAACATTGATCAAGAACTTCTCTACAGTGGTTGGAGACGGCGTCACAGATAAAACGTGACGCTGTCACCACGAAGACCAAGACGGCGTTACATGATTCCACGACAGCGTCAGAGCATACGACCCGACCCATTATCTAGAATATTCTCTTTCATGACGGCGTCACGATTACAACGCGACGCCGTCACAACATTTTCCTATATATACAAACCTGAATTCAGGGTTTTGAGTGTGTAACTTTAGAATAAAAAGAGGGTACGAAACTTAGTTCGTTTAGCAGCTGTAGGAGACGATTTTAGGGCCTAAAAACCCTATTTTACCTCTTCCAATTCATGTTTTAATCAGTACTTCCTCCAACTCATGTTTTAAATCAATAAGGTTAATTAATTATTCGAATATGTCTATCTTGAATGTTTGATCTACCTATGCTCTTCGCTTTATCTTAATATGCTATGGCCTCAACCTTCTATATGTGTTTATTTATGATTGTATGAAACCTAGAATGTAGATCTTAGTGGTGTTGCTTCTTGTGATGGATGTGCATGTTAGGCTCTAGAAAACCAGCTTTTGTCTATATCACTGTTGATATGTCTAGGGAAACATGATTGTGTAGAAAGGATACCATCGGGTAACAGTCTTCATACTACCTTGCCCCCTAATATGGTTGATCCACTTTTAATATACTTCACATCCACTTAGTGTACTCCTAGGGGCCATGTAATAGTCTTCATACTACCTTGCGTGTGCGTTGCCTTAGCGGAATACTAAGTAGATGGTGGGTTCGTGTAATTCGTTCATGACTTAGGAAATAGTTACACAGATCATTACAAGGGTGACAAGGCAACAACACTAAGAGAAGCAATCTAGGGAGTAATACATGATTAAATAAACATAATCTTTTATCTTATTGTTATCACCAGTAGCGTAGATTATATTTAGTTTAATAGCTAAAACCAACCACCTCTCTAATTATATGATTTACTTGTTTTCTATAAAATACATAAATACAAAAATAATCTTCCCACAACCCTTAGAATTCTGTTAGACCATGATCAAGCCTTCCTAACCTATTCCTCGAGTGAACGATAACAACCCCTGAGCCTTGCCTATACTACTACTACAACGATTAGGTGCTCTGCCTAGGGAGTTGTAAAACTTCTTGTAGAAGTCCTACGACGACCGCATCAACCATCCTCAGGGTCCTCTTCAGGATCCTCATTGGGATCCGAGTCAGCAACGTACCTGGAGGCATAATCAGCGTAGGGCTGATCCTCAGCAATGATCTCATCGTCAGCCGGTTCCAGGTACTCGGGGTACTCAGGACCTAGAACATAGTCTGGTGAAGTGTCGCCTGCTCTGGCTCCCTTAGGGCCAGGCACGCAGTTCTAGTGAAGCCGTTGTAGCCTCTGTGAGTCAGCTCCTGAGTCCAAATAAGTCCACAATCATGCTAGCGGGTCCTCTAATAGAGAATATAGATGTGTAACAACCTCGGATGATGCTGAATCTGATGACATAACTAGATCTGTAACACTCAAACAGAGTTTACATTAGTACATATAAAAGATCAATAATAATATACTTAATATATTATTAACACGTATGTGAAACATGCAGCATCTAGTATATCTAACTAATGCAACAAGCAATGTATGAATGAATGCCCCATGAAAATCCCTTTTTATGATGCAATGTTTGAAAATGGTTATAGTCCATGTAAAAACATTTGACCTGGTTCTCTATAACCTGGCTCCTAGATACCAATCTGTAACACCCCCAAACTGGGTCGCAACAGAATAATATGTCTGGGGGCGTTACATCATAGATCAATAGCACAAAATATGAAACAACCCTAAGGTGTTAATTGTACTAAAAGAGTCGTTTGAAATACGATACATTGGATTTATTGAAATTGTTTGATACAAAGCACAACGACTTAAATTGTTCAACATTCAAATAATAAAGATTTTAGATCATAACAAATATCCCAAAGTGTAATGACTCTAAATCTTTTATGCATGACTCCCCAAAAGAGTATCCCCAATGTATCCTTAGCACCCCGTGCCTCATTGACCTAAGAAAACATGCTTTAAAACGTCAACATAAAGTTAGTGAATTCACAGGTTTATGTAAAATATAATGTAGGACCGTAAAATTTTCCCCGTGATAATGAAAAAAAAAAAAAAAACAACGCAATGCATACATCACAAAAGATAAATTACGTTTCCCTAAGCTCATGACAATGAAGCTCGACATGTATGAATTGCAATATAAATTGCCAACATTGCCCTTGCTGATGTTCTAACCTGCAACATCCTAAATCTGACATGGTATACGTCTGTTGTTCGATAAATCGGCACAGTGAGCGCTACTTACCCGAACAGGGATGTCAATCTTAAATAGATCTATTTATAACATTCGCGCTCACACAAAGTAATTGACAATTCATGATAATAGGCTTAGAGGGTTATCGCTACTTAGGCAAACACGTAATCATGTAAAAATGTGCACTTGCATCCAATCGTTAAACAATGCATGTTTCTCACCCTAAAAGTAAATCATTGATATAGTAAAACATGGGGCTATGAACTCACCTTAGTGAATAAACTGGAGTATATGAATCAAGAGAATGGAAACGTCACGGATAAGACCGAATGCAACCTAAGTAATTTATAGGTCGTGTAAGTACCATATACTTTGAATAACCAATACTACATATAATCATATATAGTTTCATCACCACCTAAAAGTGTTTGTTTAATTTATTAAATTAAACAATTTAATTTGTACTTGTAAAATAAATGTCTATGTATTTGAAGTAGTAAAAATGATATACTTGTCTAACAATTTGTTATTTTCCAAAAACACTTGATGTATTATTTATATAATTTCCTTATATAAATAATTTAATTGTTTGAGAAAACAATATTTATAAGGTTAAATACATTTTTAAATATTACTTTTAGTAAAAACGTCGTATCTTTCTCGTTTTAATCCTGTTTTTAACGTTCTTTATATGTATGGATTCATATTTGAGAAATCTAATCAAATTTTAAATTCTTTATATGATTAGGTACTATTATGAACAGTAACAATATGTGGAAGTTTACAAAAATACTTTTTATAACTTTAATTATTGAAATCGTATTTTAATTGTATCTCATTCGTTTTAATTCGGTTTTTAGTGATTCTTATGCCTACGTCTTTGTAATTAAAAACTCTATCCAAGAAAAATTATTCTCAACAACCCACTTTTATGAACAGTAGCAAGTTTTTATAAAATTTCTTTTATAAAGTTACTTTTACCTATTTAATTACTTAAAACATGTAAAATCCATAACTAGTTCATTATCTATTGGTTTTCCATGTTTCTTATATTTTTGAAATCACAAAAATATGTACTTTTAAGGAAAAATACAAAACATTCTGTTCAAGTTCGAATTTATATAGTTTTTATAAACTTAGTTTTATAAAAACACTTTTATACACATTATCTTGTAAAAATCATAACTCGTTCATTATCTATCGGATTTTCAAGTTTCTTATATGCTCACGATCGTTATGAGATGTTCTATTTTTATAAAACATAAAAATGAATTTTATAAGGTTCGAATGAACAGTAACTTTTAAATGTTTAATTAACTTGTTTTATACACTTTTAAACTTAATAATGTTACTACAAGTCCACTAATTTATAAATTACATCCATTGTGTATAAATTAGGTCTTCTACATTGTGTCCATCATAATAAGTTCATATTGTCCAAGAAAATGTCCAACATATTTATTTACTTATCTAAACTTTATAAATAAATAAATAATCATAACTTGACAATTAATTATATAATTATCCATGGCTTGTAAATCCTTGTTTTAAACATATTACATATTTTAAACATCATCTTATTCACCAATAAAATGTATTTCGTGTATGTTTGTACATGTATTTATTTTATAACTTCATAAAATAAACCTAGGTGATGAAATTAACATAATGAAAAGATTAGGGTCTTAGATAAACCTTAGATGAGTGTATGATGAAGGTAGAACAAGATCAAACCCAACAAACAAAACCCTAATTTGAATTTGCAACTAGAAAACCCTAATTCCTTTTCTTGTATACTTCTTGTTAAACTACAACCCAAGCTTCCAATGCACTTGAATGATCTTAGATATACTTAGAATGAATGCTTGAATGCTTGAGGTGAAAACTATATGGATACCCTAATTAAAAGGGGTGAGTCGTGGGCTTATAGTAGGGAAAAGGGAGAGTTTTTTCTTGGTTTACTTGCTAGTGTGAGTTGTATGTATTCAAAGAATATAAGACTTTCCTTATATAGTAGTTGTTTGTTAGGAAACAACCTCAAATAACCCATGGTTTGCCAGATGGTTTAGGGTACACCTTGTAAGAATTTGGAAGTGCTCTCCTCCTCCTAAGACACATACAAGGCTCAAAATGGTTTTAGGGTACCATGATGTGCCAATTTCTAGATACATGTGATTAGTATGTACTTGTGTGTAAGGTGTGACTAGGAAAGCATTATACTAGTGAGTTTAAGGTTTCATTATGTGTATATATTCTTATATCCAGCCATATGACTTATTTAGTGAGAAAATGGGTTAATTGTTTGGTATTGGGTATAATAGTAGGTATTGGTTTGAGTATCGATAGATATATGTACTTCCGGGTATGCCTAAATATATTTTATAGTGAAACGTGAACGTTTTACGTAACCGATAAAAAGAAAATATGAAAAGTTAATAATTAATCTACTAATAATTATATAACACTTGCTTGACGTAAATTTTAACTTGTTTGATGTCCGTTTACGTTGAATGTTGATTTTTAGTTTACGCGATTTAACTATAGGATAATAATTAAAAGCGATCGCATAAAACTCTAAAAATAAATAATGATAATAATTGAGTCAGGAAATGACCTGAAAATGTGAAATTTTACAGTCTCCACCCGTTAAAAGAGCCTTGTCCTCAAGGCTTAAGTTGCAACACTTGATGAAGGTACGGGTTTAGTGAAGAGATGTTGATACTTCTTTTGAAATTGGTCTTCACGTTCCCATGTGAACTCAGGACCTCTCCTCGAGTTCCATCAAACCTTGACAATTGGGATGCGGCTTTGCTTCAACTGTTTGACCTCTCGATCTATGATCTCTACTGGTTCCTCCACAAAACGGAGCTTGTCATCAACATGAAGTCCTTCTAATGGAACGACTAATGGTTCGTCGGAATAACATTTCTTCAAGTTGGATACATGAAATGTATTGTGAACCCTGCTCAAATCTTGAAAGGTCTAACATATCTAGGGTTTAACTTCCCCCGTTTGCCAAAACGTACGACCCCTTTCCAAGGTGAAACTTTAAGCATAACTCTATCCCCAACTTGAAATTCCATCGACTTACGCTTTAAATCGGCGTAACTCGTTTGTCAGTCACGGGCGGCTTTCACCCTTTGTTTGTTTTGAATGACCTTCTCGGTTGTCTCTTGAACTATTTCTGGACCGGTGAGTTAAACTTCTCTAACCTCGGCCCAACAAACAGGAGAACGACACTTTCGACCATAAAGCACCTTAAACGGTGCAGCCTTGATGCTATCGTGATAACTATTATTATATAAAAACTTGACTAATGGCAAATGTCTAACCCAACCATTTCCAAAGTCGATCACACAAGCACGTAGCATATCCTTGAGAGTTTGGATAGTTCTCTCGCTTTGTCCGTTAGTTTGTGGATGGTACGCAGTACTCATATACAAGCTAGTACCCAACGCCTTCTGAAGTGATCTCCAGAAATTCGATGCGAACCTAGGGTCACGATCATAAATGATTGAGATAGGTATTCCATGCCTCGTGACTACCTCCTTCAGGTACATTCTCGCCAATTTCTCCATGGAATCAGTTTCTCTCATTGGCGTAAAGATTGCAGACTTAGTAAGTCGGTCAACAATCACCAAAATGGTGTCATAACCTTGCGACGACTTAGGGAGCTTTATGACAAAATCCATAGTGATATTGTCCCACTTCCATTGAGGTATCTCGGGTTGTACCAGCAAGCCCGATGGCCTTTGGTGTTAGGCCTTGACTCTAGCACATGTCAGATATTTGCTAACATAGGTGGCGATGTCGGCTTTCATATTGGGCCACCAATATAGCTTCTTCATGTCTTGGTACATCTTGTCAGAACCCGGATAGATGGAGTATTTTGATTTGTGGGACTCGTGCATGATCACAGTCCTCAAGTCACCATAACATGGCAACCAACTCTTGCCGTTTAAGCATAAGGTTCCGTCGGCGCGGGGTTCCAACTTTTCCTTCGGTATATCCATCCTGATCATACCACCTACATCTTCGTTCTTGAGATTCTCTGGTTTCTATGCTTCGGTCTGAGCATTTAAGATTTGTTTGGGAAGATCCAAACCAATAGTTCACTAAGGCTCAGACTCTTAATGGTTTAATTCACTCTTTCCTGCTTAAAGCATCAGCAACAACATTTGCTTTCCCCGGGTGATAACGAATCTCACAATCGTAATCACTGAGCAACTCTAACCAACGACGTTGCCTCATATTCAACTCCTTCTAGTCAAGTATGTGTTGTAGACTCTTATGATCCGTGAACACTGTACACTTGGTTCCATACAAGTAGTACCTCCAAATCTTTAGAGCAAACACCATTGCACCAAGTTCCAAATCATGGGTAGTATAATTTTTCTCATGAATCTTCAGCTGTCATGATGCATAAGCGATCACCTTCTCGGTTTGCATCAATACCGCACCCAATCCTTTATGTGACGCATCACAATAAACAATAAAGTTCTCAACTCCTTGAGGGAGAGCTAAGATGGGTGCGCTACATAACTTATGCTTCAACGTCTGAAAAGATACTTTTTGCTTGTCACCCCATTCAAAGGCGACTTTCTTCTGAGTAAGCTTGGTCATTGGCTTAGCAATTTCCGAAAATCCTTCAATGAATCTTTGATAATAACCGGCAAGACCTAAAAATTAACGAATCTCTGTTGGAGTCTTAGGAGATGCCCAATCTTTTATGGATTCGATCATGGGGGATCCACGTGAATGCCTTGACTATCAATCACGTGGCTAAGGAATTGTACCTTGGGAATCTAAAATTCACATTTAGAGAACTTAGCATACAATTCTTCTTTCTTAAGCAATTCCATAATTGCCTTAAGATGTTCTTCATGTTTTTTCTTGTTCTTTAAATAAATTAGTATATCGTCAATAAAGACAATCACAAACTTATCCAAATATGGTTTGCACTAGGGGTGTGCACGGTTCGATTTGGGTAGATTTTTGGCTAAAACCGAAACCGAACCGAAATATTCGGTTTTTATAAAACTAAAAACCGAAACCGCTCAGTTTTTGGCGGTTCGATTTCTTTGGTATCTCGGTTTTTGCGGTTTGGTTTTTTGGTTTTTTCGGTTTCAAACCATTTATATTTGGTTGTGGCTAATTTATATTAATAAACTTGTTTTACATAGAAAATTAGTTATTTTTATAAAAATTTTTTGTCAATATTAGCCTAATAATGTTTACACAAAATTATACAATTATACACATAGAAATGAGAGAAACACACGTGGATGTGAAAATACACATAGTATGATCATTGTCATATATGTAACGATATATTGTCAAGTAAACACACGTACACGACAAACACATATATAAACATTAACATAATACATATATAATAATTTCAACCATAAAATAAATATAAATTTAAAATTTTGATTTATTATTTATTTATTTCTATTACATTAATTATATATTATTATAAAATTGGTTTGGTTCGGTTCGATTCTGTTTTTACGGTTTGGTTTTTGGACAAAAACCAAAAACGAACTGAAATTTTTTGGTTTTTGAAAAATTAAAAATCGAACCATCGGTTTCTAGTTTCGGTTGGTTTTTTCGGTTCGGTTTCGGTTTCTTTTGCTCACCCCTAGTTTGCACACCCGATTCATGAGATCCATAAATACCGTCGGTGCGTTCGTCAAACCGAATGGCATAAAGCTTGGAAAACTATGTAATTTACTAATCCTGGTTATGAATGTTGTCTTAGAATAATCTTCTTTCGTACTCGGTAAGCTGCTGATAACCCGATTGCAAGTATTTCTTTTATAATAAAACACTGGGATCATGTAGTTGATTAAATTATCATGATCCTTGGGAGTGGATAGCGATTCTTCACCGTCAGCTTGCTTAATTCCCGATAGTCGATGCACATTCAAAATGATCCGTCCTTTCTTTTGAAAACAAGACCGGAGCTCCCCAAGGTGAGGAACTGGGTCTTATACAGCTCTTGTCGGATAGTTCTTGTATGTTGTTCTGAAAACTCTTTCCTTTCGGATGGTGCTAATAGATAGGGTGCTTGTGCTACAGGCGCAGCACCGGTCATCATAATCGATTTGGATTTCAAGCTTGTCGAGTCGGTGGAAGACCAGAAAAATCTTAAGGAAAATCTCGATCGAATGGTCGTCCTCAAGTCGCTTCTCCCTGACTTGTCTTCAGTCCCTTTAATAGTAACAAGTACCAAAAAGACATGGTCCTTTCAACAATATTTTTATGAGTTTTGGTGCATGAAATGATGTCTAATAAGCCCGTTTACCGGCTACTTCCGTCATATGGAAATTAATGGTTTCATTTCCCCAGGGAATACGAACGATCTTCTCGGCACAATCAATGACCGCATGGTACTTTGCCAACCAATCCATACCAACTATGACGTCGAAGCTACCAAGTTCTATGGGCATTAAGTTAATGGTGAATGGATGGTCTAAGAAGTTTAATGTACAACCCCGAATGATAGTGTTTATCCAAATTATTTTCTCGTCGGCTAGTTCAACATCGTAATAATGGTCTAATGTAGTTGGTGTGATATCAATTAGGGAACTAAATGTAGTAGATACAAAACTTCTATCGACACCAGTATCAAATAAGATAGAAGCATAGCGGTCATTTAGAAGGAACGTACCCATAACGATGATGGAGTCTGGGTTTGTTCCCGCATTGCCCACCACATAAACCTTTGCTGGAGCATTGCCATTCCCACGTTGATTACCACGGTTTCCATTCTTTAACTTCGGGCAGTCTTTCTTAAAATTCCCCTGAACACCACACTCATAGCAAGTGATAGCATTCTGAGTTGTTTCGGAGTTCCCACGTTTGTTATTATTACCATTGGGACCAGAACTCCTACAATCACAAGCCAGATGACCAATCTTCTTGCACTTATTACACCTAGGAGCACATGGTCCTTTATGGTGATAGTTGCATTTTGTACACAAGGGCAATGATCCCGTATACTCCCTCTTCTTACCAGGGCCAGCAGTGTAAGCCCTCCCAGTGTTCTGTCTCTTGTTTTGTTGTTGGTGCCCCTGATTGTTTCCAGCATTAAACTCTAACTTTCTCTTCTGCTCAGCTTGTCTTTCAGCAATAGTGAGGACTTTTTGATCCATATGATCGTTAGCAAACTCAATTGCTTTTTCCATCGTCTTGGGTTGATATGACATTACATTTCCCCGAATCATATCAGGAAGTCCACCAACATATTTCTCAACTTCCTCCGATTCCTCGTGGAACATCCTTCCACACATCAGTGCAAGCTCTTGAAAACGCAAAGTGTAACTCGCGACATCAGTACCTTTTACTTTTAGGTTCGAGAGCTCAATTTCTAACTTCTTGATTTCACCCCTTAGGTAGTATATTATTGTCATCATCTTCTTTAGTGTCTTCTAGTTCATAGCATAAGCAACATCTTGAGTAACAGTCTTTATGTGGTAGTTCCACCATGTTAGAGCATTTCCAAGGAAAGTGCAAGTAGCAAACTTAACTTGGTTCTCCACAGCACAGTTGCTGATATGGAACACCGACTCCATCTTCTCGAACCATTGTGACAGCACAACCACTCCTTCAGTACCCTTAAAAGTAAGGGGATTGCAATTCAGAAAATCCTTGTACGTACACTTACGCGGAGTGCATACAGTTCCTCTAATTCTAGTGTCAGAATTGTGGCTTCCATTGCCATGACCATTAGTGCTAATTCGAAGAGTTTCATGGTTAGCAAGTGCCACAGACACTCTTGCTTCGATTAGTTGCTTAACAGCATCAACAGTTATAGGGGAAACAGCAGCAGCAGCCCTTGCAGTAGCAGCAGAGGTTCTTTTTGGTGGCATATTGTTCTAAATCACAACAATATAAAACACATGAGCTTTCATAAACATCACAACATGACATGGGTATGATATATATATACAATATCACATTACACAGTGATTATATAACATGACTGGGATCACAACACATAACAAAATCGAGATCGACATAACATAACATAATACAACACATTATATATAACAAGATCACATCACACAGTGGTTATATAACATGACTGGGATCACAACACATAACAAAATTAAGATCGACATGACATAATATAACACATCATATATAACTGGAAAACATACATGATTGTCTGATACAAGAAATGAAAAATACAAATCCTACTTCCGTGCTAGCTGGGTATAAAACCCATAATACTTAGTCGGCTAACATAATGATAGCTATGAATATGACATGAAAATGTAAACCTAGGCAGAACTACTAGCCCCCTCGGGATCATCTGCATGACTCTGATCTCTAGCCTGAAGTGCCTGAATCTGTCCTAGAGCCGCTGACAACTGTCCATGTAGTGATGAAATCTATGCAATCAATGTCGCTGTCAATGACTCATGTGAAGTGATATGGTAATCCTGAATCTGGGTATGAGTCCTATATGCCTGTAGCTCATAGTGAACTGTCAAACTCAATCCCACTAAATGTGCCCAAGCCTCTCGAGAAACTTGAGCCTTCTAATCCAATAGTAGTGTAGTCTCATGGTGAAACTGTCTATCCTTAATCAATACGTCAACTCTCTGTGATAACTGAGTCTGTCTGTCCTGAGTATCCTCGATCACAGCGTAAATATCCTGAGTGTCTTGCTCCTGAACCGCAGCAAGCTCGGTCACTCTAGTATTGACCCCTTCGAGGGTCGTCGGTGCTACCTCCTTAACAGCCTCTGTCGGGTCTACCTAAACATCCTTAATGCCATAGCCGACCTCCTCGGCCTCTCTGACGTCTGGTTTCAGCATCCAAAGTGCCGATAAACCCATAATCTATCCCATGACCTCTAGTTGGTCTAGGAGCAGCATTCGAACTCTCCTCCACCTCATACCTTGATGTGAGAGCAGTTAGACATAACCTCTACGAGTTGGTATCTTTGCCTCGGGAGTGTCCTCCATACGGTTGACTGGTGATGGTATGAACAGTGAGGCTAGTAGTGGTGGTAGTGGTGATGATGGTAATGGTAATTATAAGGGTACATGTGGTGGTAAATGTAGTGATGATGGTGGAGGTGGTAATGGTGGTAATGGATGTAGTGATGATGAGTGCAATGGTGATTAGGCATCTCAATCTACCCAAGGCAGCTCAGAAATGCATGTGGTGCACCTACATGGTAGGGGCTACCATATGGGTGAGGTACTATAGGAAGTGGTGATGATGGAAGTGCGGGTGCAGCTAAACACCTAGCAAGGCGTTCCTCTAAAGAGGGTGGTGATAGTGAGATGACTGGTGATGGTGGTGGTGGTAAGGCAAGAAGTCTCTCGACTCCTCCTCTATGAAAAGGCAATGAGGTGTCCTCGGGTTGATAGATATCCTAGCAGTGGTATGACATGCCGGTGATGGTGGTGTAGCCGCAGACTCATCAGTCTCAAACGGCTTTGTCTCCTCAGAAGAGGGGACATGGTCAACAACGGGTGCAACAACAGAGTCGGCCAGAGCCAGATGCTCCTCCTCTTCATCCTCAGCCTCCTCCTCCTCAGAAGCCTCCTTCTCCTCCTCGTCATCATTAGAGGAGTCATCATCATCATCGTCACCTCCATCAACTGGATAGTCTACTGGACTATCCTCAGAATCCTCCTCGGGACCCGAGTCAGCAACTTACCTGGAGATAAGAGCTATAGGTGAAACAGCAACACATAGAGGCTGATCCTCCATTGGTCAACCTCCTCAACAGATAGGGCAAAGTACTTGGGGTACTCTGTCCTGGTACGTAACCCGCGAGAATGGTGCCTGCTCTGCTCTTATGGCCAGAGGCACGAAGCCCCGGTGATCCGGTTGCAGCCTCTGGTGAGTCGGGCTCCTAGAGTCTGAAGAAGTCCACAGCCCAAGCTAGCGGGTCTCCATGCGATGATATAGAGAAATATTAACCTTTGGATGATGCGAATCAGGGATGACATACTGTTTCTGTAACACTCAAACAAGTTTACATAGTACATAATATAAACCAATATTAAAATACTTAATAATATTATAAACAGTATGGAGACCATGCAACACTAGTATAACCCAACTAATGCAACAATGAACGTATGAATGAATTCCCATACAAATCCCTTTTACGATGGCAATGTTTGAAAACGGTATATAGTCCAAGTAAACATTTGACCTGGTTCCTATAACCTTGGCTCTAGATACCAATCTAAACACCCCCAAATTGGGTCCGCAGGCTAAAAAAAACAAATAAAGATATCGGAACGTACATTATCGATCAATAAGCACAAGATATGAAACGACCTCTAAAAGAGTCCGATTAAAATACAAAACATTTGATTATTGAAAATTGTAAATACAAAGCACAACGTCTTAAAATGTTAACACTTGAAACACAAAGATTTTAATCATAACAATATCCCAACATGTAATGACTCCAAATCTTTTAATGCATGACTTCAAAGACTATCCCAATGATCCGTTAGCACCTCGTGCATCATTGACATGAGAAAAACATGCTTAAAACTTTAACATAAAGTTGGTGAATTCATAGGGGTTGTGCAAATGTAATGTAGAACGTTTAAAAGATTTTTAAAAATGTAATGATAATGCAACATATGCAAACATCACAATGTATTACGTGTTTCCTAAGCTCATGACACTGAACTCTCGACTTGGTACGAAATGCATATAAATTGCCTACAATGCCCGTGATGATGTTCCGCAACATCCGAATTCGACATTTGGGGTATACATCCGTTGTTCACTCCGTGACCCAGTGAGAGCTACTCACCCGGAATGAGATGTCAACCCCAAATAGACTCTATTTAAAACATACGCCGCTCACACAAAGTAATTGACAAATTCATGATACATATGATCATCGCGTAGGTTATCGTATACTTAGGCAAACAAGTAATCATGATAAAATGTTCACATACGTCCAATGCGTAAAAACAAAGCAGTGTTTCTCACCACCAAAATTGTAAATAATTGATATTAGTAAAACATGGTGCATGAACTCACCTGTAACGGTAGTGGAATGAAATTGAATCAAGATGAATGAATCGACAAGTGAAACTGAGTGCAACTTAATTAAACATAGGACGTAAAAGAACCATGTACTTTGAAAAACTAATAACCACCTATAATTCTACATAGTTCATCACCACCTAAAAGTGTTGTTTAAATTTATACAATTAAACAAATTGGGATTAGCTATTTGTAAAATAAAGTTCATGAATCCGTATTGTAAAATATTAAAATTGTCCACAAATATTCGTTTATGAAAAGTAATTGTTATATCACCATTAGATAATAAAAATAAACATTATAGAATTAGTTAAATTTGATTTCACAAAAATAGTGCACAAGTAATATAAAAAAAATAGTGCATAAGGTTTTATAAACTATTTAGTGAACATTACTATATCTTTTTCGTTTCAATTCCGTTTTGCATATTCTTTATTTCCGTGGTTTCGTATTTGAATGATATATTAAAATATCATATTTGTAAATATTAAGTTACTGATGAACAGTAACATTTAATCCATTTAATGAATTATATAAAACTACTTTTATATAATTAATTGTTGTAATATTAAAAATGTCGTAATTTATTCGTTTTACCTCCGTTTAATACGTTCTTTATATGTATGGTTTCGTATTTGAATAAACTAATCAACCATACCTGAACTATGTGTATTTTTACTGATGTGAACAGTAATAGTTGTGTATAAATTAAAAAATACTTTTTTTATAAATATTAATTGTTGAAATCGTATAAAAATCATATCTCATTCGTTTTAATTCGGTTTTTAGTGATTCTTTCGCCCACGTCTTCGTAATTAAAAGCTCTATCCAACAAAAATAATTCCCATCAGCTCACTGTCGTGAACAGTAGCAGGTTTTTATAAAGTTACTTTTGTTCACTTTATTACATAAACTTGAAAAAGTCATAACTAATTCATTACCCATTGGATTTTCAAGTTTCTTACCTTTTATAATCCTTATACAATCTACTTTTATAGAAAAAAAAATATATCAAATGTTTAACTTAAATTCGAATTGTATTATTTTTTATAACTTTCTTTTATAAAAATACTTTTATAATTGTAAATCTTGTAAATATCATAACTCCTTCGTTATTTATCGGATTTTCAAGTTTCTTATTGATTTAGAAAGCTAATAATATGTATTATTTTAAAAAATTATAAAATAATTTTCCCCAGGTACTGTTTGCTACATTAACTTCGGATTTTTTTTATGACTTTTAAATAACTTGTTTTTATGTGTTAATAACTTATATAAATTATCACAAGTCCTCTAATTTATACAATTGCACGCACATATTGTGTATATATTAATCCAGGTCCCTACATTATAATATGTCCATATTGTCCAAGAAATAAGTCCCACATATTTATTTATTTCCATAACTTTATAAATAAATAAATAATCAAAACTTGACAAATAATTATATAAATTATCCAACACTTGTAAATCCTTATTTTAAGCATATTGACACATTTAAAAACCTCATTTTAATCACAATAAAAAATTGAATTCATGTATACATACATATGTTTTTTAATTATAACATCATATAAATAAAACTATGGTGATGATTGTGAACAATATATGAATTATATAAATCATAAAATGAAAAGATTAGGGTTCTTAGAAGACCTTAATGAAGATATGATGAATGATGAACAAGATCAAACCCAACCAAGAAACCCTAACTAGAAAATTAGGTTTAGAAAACCCTAATTTTCTTATAAACCCTAATTGAAAACCTTCCTTGTAAAAACCCGTGTTTAACCCAATCCAAGCTTCCAAGACACCTTATATATGATCAAAAATGAACCTTGAACACTTGTACTAGTTTAGAAATCAAAAATATGGATTGTATGTATGTGTGTGAGTGATGCCGTGAGTTAGGGTATGAGTGGGAGAGAAATACTTTGAGTTTTTATGCTTGCAAATGATATGTGTGTTTACTTCCACTTTATGACTTCTATATATAGCCAAGCGTGTAAGTATACCACTTAGAAGAAACTAGCAATAGTTTTGGGGTCTTGCTCATGGTATTCGGCTAGGAGAAGGCATAGAGTAAGGTCTTATGAGTTTTAAATTAACCTAAGGCTTGTAAGAAGGTATGGTGTTGTAAGGTACACTTGCTTTTGTGTAAGTATTGATGTGATAAGGCCTTAGCATGCTTGTTTGTTCCCTCTTTTTGCCCCTTATTTAGCCGAACTTAAACACCCCTTAGGAAGACAAGTTTTGATCTTACTTTTGAGCTTTGATCCATTGGATAACACATATAGTTGTTTAATGATGTTAGTGGAGGACTTTGATTTAATTTGAATGTGTTGTATGTGTATGTAAGTATATATATTCGGATAGGGCTTGTAAGCTACAAGTATTTTTGTAGTTTTTGGGGTATTGGGTATTATGGTGGGTATTTGTTGAAGTGTAGGTGGGTTTATGGTTTGCCATGCATGCAAAAGTCTAGTTTTATTTCTTACGAAAAACGTTTTTCGTAACCAATAAAAAAAAAAATAAAAAGCGAAACGTTTATAAATTATCATTCTAAAAAAAACTTTATGAACACTTACTTACAAAAAATTTAATTGTTTGATGCCCGTTTACGTTAAATGAACATTTTTAGTTTAGGCGATTTAAAGCTTAACGTATAAATAAAAGCGAACGCGTAATAAATCCTAAAAATAAATAATAGAATAAATGAGTACTAAATGACTTTTGAAAAGGCTAGATGTTACATTGTTTTCTGGTACACTCGAATACTTAACAATGTCAGTGTTGTCCATCTCAGTTTTAATCCCTTGCAAAGTCAACGCACAAAGCACATACATACTGACATAAATTTTTGTCCGCACTTATAGCGACTAGTGTGGTGCGCGCTCTACATGTTCCTTCTTGTTACCAAATAAAAAAATTTTTGTCGGATAATTCACCAAAGGCTCTCTTATCATGCAGATTGAAAAGTTTCTATGCTAGTTGAAGGTTCGCCACACTTTTGCTCCAACTGGGAGGGGAGGCGGGGAGGGTAGTTAGTGGCTATTATGCGTTTGGCATCTTGTATACTTATTATCGACGTAACTACATTTGTGATGTATAACATTTAAAGTTTCTCATTTAACTCTTGGTCCTAAATATTAAACTAGAAGTGTCTTCGCAATTTTTAGTGTGCCCACTTCAAACTTTGAGGTATGCTGCATCCACAAAGGTTTCACAAAAGAATTTTTCACATAAGGATTTTGCATGCATTGATAGGATGATAGAAAATTAAAAAGAATAGAGAGAATTGAATAAGATGATTTAATTGGTGACAAGTCATTTTGTGAAAGTTTCTTTGTAGAAATTTTGTGGATGAAACATTTTCCTCAAACTTTATGTTTTTAGGCAAACTAAAACTTTTTTTATTTTCTTGTAACGTGAAGGTTTAATTAGAAAAAAAACTCATTTACAGGGAGAAGATGTGTTAGACTTTAATAAAGAACAACTTTTTATTGCTTGCCTTCTTTCTTTACTTTTTCCTATATTTATACAATCCATATATCTTGCACAACAGGATTTTACATTCTAAAATGACCTAATTGAAATAAGGAAATTATAATATATGACAACTAAATAAGACAACAACTTATAATATATCGGGCCTCCAATACCCCTTCCCCCCTCTCAAGTGGGTACGTAAAGATTAGGAACACCAACTTGTAAAGTAGATAATTAAATTGTGCTTTCCCAAGAGCTTTAGTGAAATAATAGCAATTTGTTCCATGGTTGATACATACTGAGCAATGATGTTTCCACTCACAAGTTTATCACGAATGTAGTGGCAATCCACCTCGATGTGCTTTGTTCGTTCATGAAACACTAGATTTTGAGAAATATGTAGTGCAACTTGACTATCACAGTAGAGTGACATTGGTTTTACTTGATGAATACCAAGACTCAGCAACACACTTTTTAACCATTTTAATTCACATGTTGTAAAAGCCAAGTAAGCGATTGATTCAGTCAGAATCTATATATACGTAATAATAAAATATAATATATAATACGATGGAAAATTACCAATTTACCCTTGAGGACAAAGGTAAAAAGGAAAATCTTCAAATATATATATAATACATATATAAACCGGGAAGTATGATTCCCGGGTCGTTATCCCCCAACGACTTATGAAATTGAAACCACGTTTGATGCTCGGACAATGATTTGAATTGGAAACAAAAGTTGATTTGATTATCTACTTTAAAAAATTAAAATTAACAAACTCTAACAATTAAGCATGAAGACAAATAACGGGAAATTAAAATTTAACTAAAAACGCAAAACGGGACCCCTAAACGGAGGTCAAAAACCCTAAATTTCTAAAAATAAACCTAACTTAAAATTTTCTTTTAATTGAACTATATATGACTAAAAAGTAAAGATTAATAAACTAGAACAAAAACGGAGTTAAAATGAGCGTTAAAACACGAAAAACGAGAACGGGAACGAATCCCGTTCTTTAAAAAACAAAATTTTGCAAATTAGACCCTACGAATTGAAAAACTAATATTCCCAATAGAACTGTATGATAAAAGAAAATTTCTAAAAAAGAATTATAATTTTTGATTATTTACCCCTAAAATTTTTTTTTTTATGATATTTTAAAGTTATTAATGAAAATATAATTTTTAAAAAAATACTAAAACGAGCTATAAAAATTCTAGAAAATAACATAAAATAGCATATAACTACATAAAACCTATGAAAAAAAAAGAGCTTGAGATCACAACTTATTAAATAAGCAACAAAATAAGATATAACAGCTTGTTAGGCTTATTGGGTCTAAACTAGTATAAAGAATAAATTGTGCAAGAGTCTTATGAAAAAGACCCAAGGGCGCAATGGATTGTGTGGTGTACTGTAGTGTTATAGAAGGGTGAAGTGTTGAGGTCGGGGGTTCGAGTCTTGCTCACCCCCGATTTCCACTCCCCTTTTTAAAAAAAAACTTAAAGAACAAAAGTTGTAGATTGAGCTTTTTTAAGCAACTTTAATAAAGGAACTATAAGCTGAAACTCAAAAATAAGCTCTCAAAAAGCTTTTCAAGTTGACTGTTTCAGAAACTTAGCTTTTAAGAGCTAAAAAGCTAGTTTGCATTCAATTAAGCACACATACTTCAAATAAGCACCAATTTCAAATCTAAAAGCTGTCCTAGAAAGCTTATGATATGCAAAAACAAATTTTGATAAGCTGAATGAACCAAAAACACTATAAGACTTCTAAATTTAATGATCAAAAATAACACAAACTCAAAACAACACTTAAAACTCAAAATCTAATAAACTATAATCATCACTAAGCATAATATAAACTAAGCTTTGGAAACTAATCCACAACTATTTAGTCAACACAAATCAATCATAAAACTAAACACTATAAGCTAGAAATCTTAGATTTAAAAACTAAGTTCTAACAGCTACTGTTTTTTTTTTGCTTTTTGAGAATTTTTTATGAACTTTAAAAGCTAATTTACCCTAAGAAATAAGCTAGAAATGTAAAAACAAGTTTTAAGCTACCTTCACCTATATGAAATCTAAGAGCCTATTTAATTTTAAAAGCTAAAACCTAATTAAGCTACTAATTTCCTAATCCAAATGGGCTGCAGATTAAGAACTGATGACCTATCTACTGATGCATTTGACAAAGAGTCAAAACCAAATTGCATGTGACCTTGGTGGTCAATCCTGCAATGAACACTCTCAATGAGTGTGTTTGATCACTTAGCAAGCAAAATTCCAAGCCTAGGAAGGCTTGGATCAAATCTAACTAGCTAACTTAAAACAAATACCACCCCTGGTGCAACAGCATATAAAAACAACCTTAACTTGTTAATTTTTAAAACTAACTTAATGAAAACAACTATTCTACTGATTTAAAATGATATGGAACTCACTTTAGCAAATGCACAACTCATTTGACTTTAAGGAGTCCAAACACCACTAAACCAAACACTCCTTTATACTAGACAGATTTCATTTAAACTTTAGATTTTAAATTCTAGCTAGCAAAACCTAAATACCAGATATCAAATAGCTTATAACAAGTTTGATAAACATAAATCAAAGATCAATTAAGCTAGAATCAAAGATCTATAAGCTAAGCTAATTATTTTTGGTTTTTTAGTTGATTTTATGATAGATTATGAAACACTAAGATCTATAATTATATAACTAAAAACAGATTAAAAGTCATTACTAATAAGCACAATAAGACAATATAAAGTAAAAATAAGCAACTAGAAAGCAGATTAAGAAATTGATAAGCAAATAAGCAAAACTACACTAAGTATTTAAAAACAGAATTTGAAATGAAGACTTACAATAAGCTTTAGCTAAACAAAAGCTTAAAAGGCTCAAAGAGCTTGTCTACTAGCCCTGGCTTATTTAAAATAAGCCAGTAAAAGTCCATGGAAGCTCATCCTTTGCTAGCTTCCCTTCCATAAGCTCAAAATTCATTAAGCAAAGATACTTATCTTATTTTACTGATTTGAGTAGATTAAACTAACAATTGAGCTCAATCACAAGCTTAGAGACTTGTGAGAGCTTATAAGAGCTTGTTGTGAGCTTTTGAAACAATAGCATACATTTGAGAGTAAAGAAGAGCTTATAAGTGAAAAAGCTTATGAAAACTAAACTTAGGATTTTATTAATACTCAAAACATATTACAAGCTTGTAAAAGAGATTACAAGGGCTTGAAAAAGTAAAATTACATTTCCAAAAAAAAGCTAACATAAGCTATTTAACTAAGAAAAATTACAGGAAAAAAGAGATAAGTTGTGTGTGAGTGAGGGCTTCAATTTATAGTGCTGAGGAGATGCTTCTAGGCTCCTGAGTTTGTTGTACGCTCCTCTTGATCTTATCCATCTGTTTATCTCAATCATTGGATACTCCTTAGTCACCGTTGGATTAGATTCTTGTCACATGGATTGCCAGCGTGGCAATCCGGATTGTGACAACTTGTGTGCTACTTTTGTGAGTGAAATAGCATAAAAAACAATCTCCTTGTGTGCTTTCTTTCTTGCCACCGTTGTGACCCTTGTGGGATTGACCAATAGTGAGACTCACAATGACGTTTAACCCTGCCAGCTTGTACTTTACCCTTCGAATTATCCTTCTACGTCCTTAATTTACACTTGCCCCTTGTTTTTGACCTGTGGTAATTTGGGGAAGGAGATGAATAGAAAAACAATTCTCCTGCCCTATTTTTAACTATAAGGGTGAAGGTTTGATAGGCTCTTATTTTGGGTTTGACTTTGGGCCAGCGTAAAGAAAAAGGGCCACAGGATGGAGTAGGGCCTTATTAATAATAAGGGTAGATAACGGTTATATATCTCTTATATTTAAAGAGATAACGACCGTTATGGTTTAGGTGTTTAATATAGTAATAGGTAAATGATATAGAGACTGGTTTGGGAATATTTTGATTTGTTTTTTTGTGGTTTGACATTAAGTTGACTAAAGGTTTGACTTGATGTACCTTTCTTGACTTTTGATAGCTTGTTCCCGGGCCTCTTTGCGTGCTCTCGTTCCCGTTTCTCGGCTTGCCCGGTGATTCGTTAGAATCTAATATATTATAATAGCAAACAATCAACCCAATACCCTTGACCTAGGGATTGGTTAATAATTCACAAAATAAAATATATATGTGACCGGAAGTATGATTCCCGGGTCGTTATGTCTCAACGAGGCTAGAATGGAAAATCGAATGATGAATTGATGATCGGTGTTTGAATAAGACTGAAAAAAATAAATATTGATTCTATTAACAACAATTAAAAAGTTTGCAAAAACATTAAATAAAAATAAAAACTAAAGCTAAGGAAGGATTAAAATCCTAAAATGTAGACGTAAATGTAAAAACGCGAGGGCTAAAACCTAAATTTTGCAATTTTAATCCTAAAATAATTTTTAAACTCAAAATCGATTCTACTTGACTAAAAACAAAGTTTAAAAAAAACTAGACTAAAAACGGAGGTCGTTTGACCCAAAAACGAGTCAAAAGAAAAACGTGAACCAAACCCGTTCTTTAAAAAGTGAAAACTTGCAAAAATGACCCTTCAAGAAAACAAACAATTTTCCTAGAAAATATATAAAAAAAGTAAATTTTTTAAAAAAAGTTTATATTTTTCTGATAATTATTTTATTTTTTATGAATTTTTTAAGTTTTAAAAGAAAATAAATTAAAAAAATACTAAAAGTTTATAAAAAATTCTAAAAAATACTTGAAAGAGAGACGGACCTAAGAATAATAAGCTGGCTTGACCCAGCTTATCAAATAAGAGCTGATCCAAAATAAGCCCCAAAGCTTATATTCCAAAATTGGCCAAAATGCCTTTAAATAAATAACCACTTGGGACTTTGACAGAGAAGTCCCAAGGGCGCAGCGGTAATGTGTTTGTTAAAAGGGGTGGGAGGTTGGGTAGAGGTCTTGGGTTCGAGCCTCGGCTCACCCTTGGCTTCCCCACTCCCTAACCTTTTTAAACTTTTTTTTACAACTTTTTTCTAAACTGAAAAATAAGCAACTTTAAAAAAAACAAAATTTTTATATTTAAGAAATAAGCCCCACGAAAAACTAAAAATCTATGACATTTGACCTATTTGTACATAAGTCAAATAACAAGCTAAGTTGTGACTTTTTGACTAAATAAGCTTTAAACTAGAAAAATGAGATATCCTAAGATTAAGCTAACACTAATAAGCTAATTCTAGTTAAATAAGCAAAAACAGATAAGAAGAAAGCTAAAATTGGCAGAATAAGCTTTATGAGCTTAATGCCTTATTTTTTTCTTTTTTGGATTTTATAAAGCTACAAAATACAAAAAAGCAAAAAATAAGTCTTAAACTAACAAATAAATGACTAATGAAGGTTAATTAAGCGAAAAGAAAGACAATTAATCTTGTAAAATCTAAAAAGATTAACAGACAAAAATAAGAGGCAAAACAGATAATTTTGCCCACTTTGGCTTAAAAAAAGCCACAGGACAGAATCTGATGGTTTTATAAGCTATTAAACTAAAAAGAGGACATGAAAAGCTACTAGAGAAAGCAATCTAAAGCTATTTTGAAACAAAGATAAGCTATGAAGAGCTTATTGAAAAAGCAATGACAGGCAGATTCACAAGAGCACAATTGCTTTATCTTTTTGGCTTTTTAAGGAAAATAAGCAATTCAATTAGGGGAATGAGCATACACAGATGAATAAGCAAGCAAAATAAGCATATAAAATCAAAAAGCAATAATTTTAAAGCCACAAACAAGCCAGAAAAAAAAAAGTGGCTTAATAATCTTTCAGCACCAGAGGGGCATTGAGGCAAAATAAGCTAAAATAAGAAAATAAAAACAGACTAAAAAGCTAAATAAGCACCTAAGCCAAAAATGGCTTTATACTTAGAAATTTTAAATAAACAACAAATAAGCTAGAATAAGCACTAAAAGGGACAAACTAAGGCACATTAGACCTAATCTAACCTAATAAGCTATTCTAAACCTAAATAAGCTAAAATGACAGGGCATTAAGCTGTAATAAGCTAATTAAGCCTACAAAGCTTGGTTGCAGGCCAAACAGGCCCTTGGGGCACTTTCAGGGCTTATTTTCAAGCCCTTAAAGTGGGACCCAACGGCTGAGCTTATAGGGGCTTTAAGCACACCTTATAAGCTATCTAAAATTGCTGAAAACAAGGTAGAGGATAAGCTTTAGGACAGCTTATAGCAGCTGTCAATTTGGCACTTTGCACCAGGGGAGCCCTGAGTGGCAGACCCAAAGGGCTCTTTGCAGCCCTTGGTTTAAGCCATAAATTAAGCTCAAAGCTCAAAGATAAGCTAAAACAGACAGAGACAAGCTCATAATGAGCTTGTGCTCAAAAATTCACAAGCTAATAACATGGTTTAAAGGCTGAAGGTTGAAAATAAAAAAAAGCTAATTAAAACTTATGAAAATATAAATCTAAGGCTTGTCAGTCTTTTACCAAGACTCATTAAATAGTACAGGGACTTAGGCTATTCTATTTTGACACCAAAGTGCACTTAAAAACAGACTCTAAAGCTAAATTGATAAGCTTAAACAATTAAGCCCCTTTGAGTCCACTGTGTCACCACAGGTTCAAAAAGGGGTTTTGCAAAAACCTTAAAAACAAATTTTAAACTTGAAAAACTTCTAAAAACTCATTTATACTAACTTGAAAATGTAATTGAAGCTGGCCAAAGTGACCAAAAGAGTTTTAACTCAATATGACCCATTTTGGGCCACTATCCCAAACACCACTTTAAGTTCTGAAAAGGGCTTTTTAGGGCTTATTTAAGGCAATGTCCATTCAATTAAACATAAATATCTTTAGACAGATAATAAGCAGATAATATTAATCTAAGTTAAGCAATAAAACAGCAAAGATAAGCACTAAATAAGTAAATAGAGATTTATACTAAAAATTAAAAAAAAACTTACAATTGGTCCAAGAGATAAGGGAACCTAAAACTAAACCTATCAAACCCCTAAGTCCAACATAATTCTGAATCACAAACCCATAGGTCCTTCCATAATTGACCTGAACTCCAGCTGATAGCTTATTTGACTTTCTCAAGTCAAACTTTTGACTTAAACTCGTAAATCACCATAAGCTATCAATTTAGCTTGGTGGTAATTAGATTCTATAATCAGTTAAGTAAGATGTTGAGAAACTTTAAAAATCAAATTTTAACAATTAAAATCTGAAATAAAAGAAACTATGACAAGATTTATGAAGAACTTTCGAATTTTCATTAACTAAAAGCTTGAGTATAATTCTGAAATAAAAAAAGCTATTTAGACTGAATTACATAAGAAAATAGGTAAAACTAAAAGGTAAAGATGTCTCTTTTCTTCCATGGAGTTGGGGGTTTTATATCCGAAAACCCATGAACTTCATTCTCTCTTGTGTGCTTTCTTTGTGAGACAATTTGAGGCTGTGTTTCTTGTGTGAGGTGAATCAAAAAGTCATCTCAGCCATTGGTTTCCATTTGTGCTTCTTTGATTTTACACCATTCGTTGGATTAATATCGAAAAATGGAGGATTGCCAAGGTGGAAAGGTGGGATAATGTTTAGGGTTTTAGTAGAGAGGGGGAGGGGTTATTACTCATTGGGTAATGATGGAGTTGCAGGTTAAAAGGTGGAGAAGAACACCCGTGAGTGGTGTTGGGGTTTATATGGTGGGAAAATGAGTTTCAAAAAAGGACAGGGAAAGGTTTGGGTGGTTTGACAACTTTGGTCCCCCAAAGTTATAATTGGTTTTGCAAGATTCGTCCCTGTGGTGTTATGAGTTTGGGGGTTTGGCAGGAATGCCCCCTTAACTCATTTAAGTGAATGACATGGGAGGTCCTTGTGTTAATACCACTTTAGGGGTTTGGCAGAAATGCCCCCCAAAGTTATATTTTCTCATAATAGCAAAAACAGCCCTTGTAGTTGTTTCCTTTGTAATATAACTTTGGAATTTGGCAATTTCAGTCCCTCAAGTTATATTTTTCTTTGCTTTGACTTTCTTTTGACGTTGACTTTGTCGGGGTTGACTTTTTTGTTGACTTTTTGACTTTGACTGACTTTGGCTTCGATTTGACTTTGTCTTTTCACATTTTTCCATTCCGTGCTCGGTTTTGTCATTTTTGGCTTTGTTTTTCGTCCTTTTGTGAGATATCCGTTTCCTGCACAATACGAATGCAAAACATACAAATCTGTGTATTTGATTTATGTTTTTGGTCATTTAAGTCCGTTTTTAATGGAAAAAGGTATGTGTAATTAAGCACATACCAAAATCCCCCATACTAAGGTATTGCCGTGTCCTCACGCAATGTTATGAAGTAAACATTTACGAAAACTAAGAATCTCAATCCCCCTCGACTAATAACCTCGAAAAGTAGCTAAGCGTTTGTCAAGGAGAATTAAAGAATCAATAGCTTCGACAAGTCCCGTTTTCACCATTTATATGTACACTAACTATCCCTAATATTTTTGGATTTTTTTCTTTTTCTTTTCTTTAACTTTCCTGTTTGGACTTCTTTATTTTTATCAACATTGGGATCATAGAATGAGAAGCGCCCATAGAATAATCTACGGATGTCCGAATGGATAAATTCATCGTCCCCGATTTTTCACTAGTCCCAAGCTAAGCGTAAAAACGAAATCACTGTTAAGTACAAGTAAAGATGCTAACACTACTTATAACTATGACTTGTCAACTTTTCGCTCCCAACAATTATTCAATTAAAGTGATTGTGCTTAATTTTAAGTTAAATTTAGATCGACAATTTAGAAAGTAGTAAGTTTACGTCATAACGTTAGTTCTGGAGAAATCTGGAAAAGGACTAGAGCACCCTCCAACAGATATTCTCGATAGGATCCCAGCCGAGTTCGACTTAGGTTATCAGGTTGAGACCCCACAGGAGAATGTTCGCAATGTAATAGCGGGATACTCCATCCTTTTAGGCCGAATTTCTTAGATTTACCGCTAAATAAACAATACTACTCAAAGCACGCAAACATCAAAAATTTAATGATCTCATTGGTGAGACTATTAATGAGCGACCTTTCTTTTGGAACTGTCCGGCCTCTCAGCTAAGTTGGGCCAGGTTTTTGACACCGGCACGGAGAATCTAATCGAAAAATTACGATGCAACAACAACATTTGAGTCTTAAAGCAAGTTTATTCTTAATTTCTAGTTATACTTGAGTTTAGTAAAAAAGAAATCTTAACCATTAAATTTTCATTTATTGCTATATACATACTATAATACCGCCATCATTTACATGACTACAACATCGGTCACGCCTCCGACAAGATGTAGTGACTTAGTCTGACGACGGTTTCTTATTGATAATACTTAAGAATGCACTTTGGCATTTATTATCTCACTATGGTCTTTGTTTTGAAGTCTGCAACATCGGTTGTGTGCGACAAGATGCAGTAAACCTTTGATCAGCCCACAGTTTCATCATTTATGTTTCCATTTTTTAATTTTTTTTTCAGTTTGACATTTTTTAGAGGAAAATTTCGTTTTTAGAAACTCAAGTATAAAGCTATACTAAGATGAATATTGTTTCGAAAGCGCTCTTTTTAGAAATGTCGGTTTAAAGTTTAAAGCAAAATTAAGCAGTTTATTAGTCAGGTTGAGATCTTCTTTTTTTTTTTTTTTTTTTTTTTTTTTTTTATGGGAGGAAAAAGCGACAAACGTTACACTTACAAGTTTTAAGATTTACAACTAATCCTTGTTTAGCATCCTACTTGTAGATACACTATCATTTTTAGTTCTTCGCAATTTAAAACCCCTTAATTAAAAAAATATTAATAGGATGCGAATGCTTAGCCCTAGTAAACTTTCGTTTTTATCATGGTTAAGGGACAAAGCTAGGGTTCAACACGCCCGATCGAGTCAAAATTTATTCTCATTCTACCCATTGGGAAAGTAAAAACTGTGACAAAACACTTATTTTATTTTTGAAAATTTTTTAAATTTTTTCATTTTTTTTGAAATTTTGATGGTAAAAACGGGATTACGTGACAACAACAGCTGCAGGAAAATCAAATCAAAGATTCCCCCCCATACTAGAACTAAACATCGTCCTCGATGTTTTAAAAGGGGTACCTACGTAAATCTAAGGCCGTTTATTAAGTGTGCCAAAAGATAAAACGTTAGTCGATTAGATTTGGATACTGGATTCCCAAAATGAAGCTGAGGATGTGAAACTCTTGTGGATGAAGGGTGAAACTGCGAGCACGAGAGTCTTCACAATCCGGGAAATCCTGGACATACAACACAAAACACACAAAACACGGACGAAACACGGGTAATGGAAAAGGTAAGCCTCCTCACACAAAAACACTTATTACTACATACTACTACTGATAAGCATGGGGTGCCTCCCACGAAGCGCTTGTTTAAGGTCGCTATGCTTGACCCGTCCCCGAATTTATTGGTCCATGGGGAACGTCTGGAGATCCGGGACTACCTCGGTTGGTACGTCCCCTCCAAAGTAGTGCTTCAAACGATGACCATTCACTTTGAAATTTGGCCCGGAGTTTTGGGATAACTCGATAGTGCCATATGGAAAAACTTGGGTTACAGTGAATGGTCCACTCCAGCGGGTCTTAAGCTTGCCCGAGAAAATCTTTAATCTAGAGTTAAAGAGGAGGACTCGATCACCGACGTTGAAAACGCGATTTTTGATCTTGGAGTCATGGATTCTCTTTGTTTTCTCTTTGTAAATCAAAGAATTTTCATAGGCATGATCACGAAGTTCATTAAGTTCGTTGAGCTGAACTTTTCTGTGATCACCCGCGGTTTTGATATCAAAGTTTGTATGCTTAAGGGCCCAATAAGCTTTTTACTCTAACTCAATCGGTAGATGACATGCCTTTCCATATACAAGCTTGTACGGAGTGCACCCGATGGGTGTTTTGTAAGCTGTATAGAAGGCCTAGAGAGCGTCATCCAGTTTGTCCGACCAAGAGGCACGATTTTCGCCCACGGTCCTTTCAAGAATTCGTTTCAAACCACGATTCGATACCTCAACTTGCCCACTTGTTTATGGTTCCAAGTCTAAAGCCAAGGTCTGGACAAGTCTGATACCTCTTTGTCCAGAATTTTCAAACCCAAAATGTTCTCTCTGTACCTATTGGACTTTGCCTTATGTAAGAACACCAGACTAGAACGTGATTTCCAACGCAAAACCATATATTTTGTTTATTTTGATCAGTGATATTTCTTGGCTCAAAACAATACTATATAAATACCAAAATACTTAGTTATAGAGTTTGAGAACCATAATCCAAGAGCATTAGTAATGACATTTGAAACTGACTTGTTTTAACCCACAACCTAAATCATCCAGCCCGTCCATTTTGACACCACTAATATAATTCATTCTTGGTATGTTTTATTGCACATGTGATGTTAAAAACCTTGCAATTTACAAACATATGTTATTGCAAATGGCATAACTAACGAGCATAAGTATAAAAGACCTCAAATGCATACACATTATACTGTAAACTCAGGAGAGCAAATGCAAGAATCATTGACGTTAAATAGCACACACATATAATAAAAGTTATAAGACCAAAAGGTCAAAAGTGAGACTACTTACTAATTAGTAACGTGATGACCTCAATCTTAATTTTCTTAATATTTTTCTAAGGGCTTTTCTTCGTCTCAAAACCTATCTTTTTATGATATCGGTTATTTCATCGAGCTTAAGTTTATTAGATGATAGTTCCTGATGAATATTCGACTCAGTGGCTGAAACACCTTTATTTCGTAAATCATTTATCATCATTTCTACTGTTCTTGTGGTGATGCCTCTAAGATACCAAGAAATAAGTGGTGAAGGAACAATAGTGATTTCGACTAATTGTTGTAGGGTCACCTTTGATCCAATCCTTCCATTGCCTTGAATGCGTGACATACATTCTGATAAAAAAATTGGCTTAAAGGGATGACATAAGCTTTCGTCAAGTAGTAGGGGTTCTACTTTCCATCTGCCTTCAATTTTTTTTTTCAAAAATTCTGGTTTAACCTGCTTGAATTTTATCTGCCAAATATAAGATACAACCACCGGATGATTCAGTAATTTTCCAAAACCGGTAGGGAATGCAAGGAGTCAAAACGGGTTGGGTTGACCCAAAACACATTCCTTTGACCTTTTTAATGGATAGATATTGTGTTATATGTATAAGATTCAAATTACTAACATAGTATAATCTATCGTCTACATAAAGCTATAAAATCGGTTGTACTAATTTGAAAATTTAAGTACGCTATGCGCGACTTTGACCCATTTGACATGTTTCCTATATGACTTGCTTGAATTTCATCTATCGATAATATGAATAACAAAGGACTGATTTAATAATTTATTTAGAGGTGCCAAAATATGTGAGGCTCTGAGCAGGTAACTGGTCAAAACGGGTTGAGTTGAGTTGACCCAAAAACACTTCTTCCCATTTTTGGCTTATTTTAACGATATTTTATTTGTTAAAGGGGATTATTAAAATTATATAATTGTAAAAGGAATCTACTTATTCAAATAATTCCATGGAGGAGGTTGTAGATACAAAAAATACTTTCAGAACTTTCAACCCATTTGACCCGTTCCCTTGTTAGCAAAAGTACAGTTTTTACCTATTAACATAACCCAAATCGACCCATCTAGAAGTAAAAGAATCGATGAATTCAAAAAGGAAAAACATATTGTTCCTTACCAAGTAATCTTATCTGTTCTGATCTACAAGTACATGAATAGAGATGGTTCCCAACCACCATAAAAACCTCCATATAGCAGCTTGCTTGATTTCAACAACCTGTCTTAAACCTTCGTTAACCAAAACCTTTCTCGATAATACTTCCTGACACAAATATCAAAATCTTCACCATAAAGTATCGTAAAGGAACTAAAAAGAGCATATACGTCTTTTATTCCATAGCATCATAAAGGAACTAAACATATTACATTTAGTCTTCAAAGTAGACCTATAAATCATCTTCACACAAAAGCCATTCCACGTCTTCACACCTTTGTCCATATTTTTTACATTAGTATATTTCTAATCCTAAGGCCAAAAAGCAATAATACTCCAGCACTTTGCGACAAATGTATTAGGATGTCCAGTTTCCAGCTTTACCAAAACACCATTTCTAGTATTCAAATATTTACAAATAGAAATAAAAAAATTAGCCCAAGGCCCTAGAGAAATACTCGATCCAGCAAACCCGTCCACCACAACCTCATTCATAGCCAAAATAATCAAATAATCATAACTAGAACAAAACTTATGCCAAACACCCCTTATGCACCAGAATTCATTCAAATAATCATATCCCAAACACCCTTTATGCATTCGAAACCAACAATTATCAGCAAAAAACTAATTAAAAACACCAATTTCCCCTTCAATACTGTACATTATATTAACCCTATTGCTTCTAATGATCACACACCAAGCTACGACACCATCCAACCAATTCTGACAAAGATTATCTGACATGGAACTTTGAAAAGTAACCATAAAGCTCCC
Organism: Tanacetum coccineum; assembly: GCA_026074375.1. Taxonomy (NCBI): domain Eukaryota; kingdom Viridiplantae; phylum Streptophyta; class Magnoliopsida; order Asterales; family Asteraceae; genus Tanacetum; species Tanacetum coccineum. The sequence continues at coordinate 32,935 of BQNB010055959.1, forward strand.
AACAACACAACAAAGCGATAACTAACATAAGGTTTTATTTTTAGAAGAAAACTTTACATGGATTTCCCACATATCAGCAGCTTAGAAAACATGAGCAGAAGCATTTAAACTTAACTCATCACTCTAAGTCTCACCACATCTTTAATTTTATTACAAACTTCCGCCAAAGATATGTTTCTTCCTTGAAAAGTTCGTAAATTCCTTTCCTGCCATAGAACATAAACTGAAGCATCCAAAACTAACCTCTGCAGAATGATCCAAATTTATTTATTAATGGGCCTTTTAAGGAGAAAATCAATGATGTCGAACCAACTGTTAGGAGCATGCTCAAGCCTAGCCATAGTCTTGCTCCTACACCAGACTTTAGAAAATCACATTCAAAGAAGAGGTGTTTGTGACTATCAGGCATCTTTTGATAGAAAATACACCACATATCTACCTTCCTTTCCTAATGACCCATCTTATCACGAGTTTTTAGTCTACCATGTATAGCAAGCCAAAGCATGAAAGAGTGACGGGGAATGCATTGACTGAACCATACAAGTTTAGACCAAGGGACCAAATCACTATAATCTCTAAATCATTCCAAACAATGGAGAAAAAAAAAATCCTTAATTCTGCCATTATTATTTCTCCAAACCACTTTATCACATTGGTTCTAATTTAGTATCTGACATTCATGAATACTATAGTTCTTACGTATATTGTGTCAAAATATTCAAAAGATTTTTTTCTTGATGCTGATATTCATGTGCACCTATGTAGATATCAGCAATCACAAAACCATCCTCATGCTCGTAACTCTTATCAACTAGCTAAAAATGAGTTTATAAATGTGGCCATGTTAATCAACTCTTAATTATTCAGGTGAAACATACTAAACTTTTTGTGTACTAAAATGATTTAAGATGTATGTGATATAAGAGAAAACAAACCATGATTTTACAGAAACGATTGCAGTCCCTCGACATCATGAAAATCATTTACTTTTTGCTGTAAACACCAGTTGTTAGTTTGCACTCTTGATAGCTGACTTCACCAGTCAAAAATGTAATGCTGATAGTTAGGTACTTAAATAGAACGCAACTACGACAAACGCATCAATCCTCTATAAAAAATTTCACTTGTGAAGATATTCTTAAAAAAATAAAATAATATTCTATAAAATCTTCACCAATGAAGATAATCCTATAAAACTTAAATAGAATCATGTGAAAAGCATCAATCGATAAAAAATTTCACTCGTGAAGATATTCTTAAATAAAATAAAATGATATTCTATAAAATCTTCACTAGTGAAGATATTACTAAAAAACTTAAATAGAACGCGACTACGAAAAAAGTGTCAATCCTCAATAATTAATTTCACTCATGAAGATATTCCTAAAAAAATAAAATGATATTCTATAAAATCTTCACCAGTGAAGATAATCCTACAAAACTTAGAGCATCATATCTGGAAGTTGAGTTGAGATTGCATAGAGCATCTTTCACATGTAACGATATCAGACATTTATATAACAAAATAATAAATAAAAAATAAAAATTTAAAAACCTAATAAGAGTAAAAAAGTAATTAATTGAAAATAATTACCACTGATTGCATTCAAATCAATTGGAACAAAACTTCAAGCGATTAATAGACGATTTCTTCATCAAAATATTGAATCCCAAAAAAGCAATTGAATAGTCAACGCCGCAGTCAACGACGGAGATATGATGGTTGATAACCAGAGATGGTTGTTTTGTGGTAGATGACGACAGATGTGATAGCAGATAACCGAAGATGGTTGCGGTGTTAGTGCGTGTTTATGTGTGTGTTTTTCTTGGTACGTTTGTGTGTGAAAAAGAAGATAGAGAGAAAAACCTGGTTCTTTTTTTAAACGTAACAAATGATGGATTTGCAAGTAGATCCCTATGATTTTTGGAAGGGAAATTACATAAAAACCCTTATGCTTTTATTAAGTGTAATTTCAGTACAATTTTAATGTAAACCCTAGTCTAATCTAGTCCATTAGATCTAAAAAAGAAGGGGCTAATGAAGGGCCAAGATCTCTTCTTTCCTTCTCATAAAAATTAACCTTCTCAAATGAACGCTTGTCTATAGTAATAAAATTTGGATATAACTATTTTGGGATAAATAAAAAGATTTCTAAAAAAGAAGTAAAAAAGTAACTATAACCGCATATCCGAGATGCACCGACTTAAATTAGATGCATCGCTATAATCTTAGATGCATTATAACGCATCATAATGTGTTTTCTAGCTTTTAATTAGATGCATATACGTATAGTAGATGCATTTCATTTTTTCTCTTGTTTTTTGTTCCTCTGCATGTGCCAAAATCATGAAAATCAATTTGCACCATCTACGCATCAAATTAACGTTCAAAACTCAAAATGGTGCATCTAAATGAATAAAAATGCATCCAATGCAAGTCGTTGCATCTCAAATGTGTGGTTTTAGTCACTTATCACCACTTCTTATTTTAATTTACTTATCACTGGATCCCTAGTGAGAAGTAAATTAAAATAAGAAGTGGTGAGAAGTGACTAAAACCACACATTTGAGATGCAATGGGTGGGGGACTGCATAGAAGCATTTTTCATCATATATGATCATCATTTGAGTTTCGAATGTTAATTTGATGCGTAGATGGTGCAAATTGACTTTCATGATTTTGGCACTTGTAGAGGAACAAAAAATAAGAGAAAAAATGAAATGCATCTAATATACGTATATGCATCTAATTAAAAGTTAGAAAACACATTATGATGCGTTATATTTTTATAGGTTTAGACGCAATTGACTAAAATACCCTTGAAGGTATTAAAACTAAACACGGCCTTAATAAGGACAGGTGGCAGGCTGAGAAGCCTTCCTACCTTTTTTATTATAACAATTTTTTTTATTTTACCCCAACTCTATGTATATATATATATATATATATATATATATAGTTGGGGTAAAATAAAAAGATTGCTATAATAAAAAGGGTAAGAAGACTTCTCAGCCCGCCACCTGTCCTCATTAGGCCGTATTTAGTTTTATACCTTCAAGGGTATTTTAGTCAATTACGTCTAAACCTATAATAACCTATCTGTTTATCTCGCCTTTAGATCCTTCCCCACCATTCTTAACCGTCTGCTCCTCTCGCCTTCATAACCCTCCTCTCCTCCCACCATCAGATCCTTCCCTATTGTTCACCACCACCTTCCCCACCTTCTCCACCACCTTCCCTACCTTCCCCACCATTAACTGTCATGGTTGATTGTAAGAAGCCTTCTCAGCCGTCATTAGTTGTTTAATCATTATTACTGATCTAGATTTAACGGTTTGATTTTATAACTCTAATTCTACATCATTTTTGAAGATGTTTATTGAATTATCAAAGAATAAATGAGTGTTAGCTCTTCTAACTCTTTTTGTTAGTTTACTTTATGTCGATTAGAATATTTAAGTGTAATTAGTTAATATGTTTTTGTTGATTGTTAGTGTATTTAGTATATTTAAAACATTCATTCAATTTATGTGTTTGAAAAAAACTTGATGAAAAACGTAT
>BQNB010055960.1:0-38881 GCA_026074375.1 Tanacetum coccineum
TTGTCGGCTTGAGACTCAACCCGACGCACCCTTGTGGTGGGTTGACTGCCACCCAAACGCAACCCTCGTCGAGGGTTAACCCAAGCCAAACGCAGCCCCCTCCCCTGCTGCCATAAAACAAAACGCACCCTTTCGAGGTGTTAAACCCCAAAGTCAAACGCACCCTAACTTGATATAAACACCAACGCACCCTTTGCCGTGTTGGAACCAAACGCACACTCGTGGTGCTCCCATGAAACCCACGCACCCCGATGGGTTTACTTTTTTCCGCAACAACAAACGCTCCCTATAAAGCGCTAGTTGCGGCCCTCAAAAGAAAAAAAACAAACGCATCTCGTGCGTTTACACATAACCACCCGACGCACCTTAGGTTGGTGAATGATGGTTGTGATGATGGAGGTTGGTGGTTGGTGTTGGGACGGCGAGCAAGTGGCCAGTGGAGGCGGTGTGGTTTAGGTGCTGTGAAGTGAAGAAGTGAGTGTTGTTTGGGATCGAAGAGATACGTTGATGGGGAGGGATTTTTGTTGTTGATGTGCCGGGAAAGGAAATGGTTAAGGAAAATAGAAGAAGGAAAAGCTCGCCGGAAAAAAAAAGTTTTTCCGGCGGCTGTTGGTGGTTGGGTCTCGCGGCTCAGAGGTATTTGGAGGGAGGGATTGGACAAGTGTTTTTGCATTGTGTGTGTGTAGGTGTTTTATAAAAGATGGGAGAATGATTAATATGAATGAAATAAGTATATGATTTTTAAATTATATATAAAAGGACGTGAAAGTCCCCCATAGTTTAGGGTTCATTTTGTAACATTTTTAATATAGTTTTTATAGAAGTGGTGTTCGGGACTCTGTTGAGCGACTTTTTAAACGGAAATAAGGGAGATTCAAAATCAACGCACGAAACTTGCGCCATTGTTTTCTAAATCATTTTTCTGATAAAATGAGTATTCACTCGACTAATTTTTGTAAACGTTTTATAAAATTTATTTAAAAACGTTTATTATCTACTTTGTGACCTGGTTAAAAATAAAAAGAAATTTTAACTCGGATATTCGCGTTATCAACAACGCTTAAATAAGTAAAATATTAAATAATTTTATTTAATATTTTTATCAAATAACTAGTGATAAAAATAAAAAAAAATATAAAATTTAATTATTTTTGTGTGTCGGTACCCGTTGCGTGCAGTTTTCAAACTTTGCGGGGCTGTTTTAGCCCACTTCTGCTTGTTTTCAAGTCTCGGGTAAAACTAAAAAGTTGTCTGAAATATCATTTTACATCAAATTGCTTTAGGGTTCGAATCGTGAAAACGTGATTTAATGGTTCGTTTTTGATAAATCAACTAAGAATTAATATGTATCCTTTTTCGTTTTCAAATCAAATAAGTTAAAAATAACTTTCCCTTGAGAAATGTAACAATAAATATGATTTATTATTTAAAATATGTTCCGAAAATTATACCGGTCACGCGGTAATTGCTTTTATGTGACCATGAACGACCAAAAGTCAAAAGGTCAAGTTAGACTCGAAAAGTCAAAGGTTAAAATAGTCCTTTAAAATTTCGAAAATTCTCGGATGTTACATTTAGGAACTATGTTCTTTAAATCAACACTATACATATTGTTCTTTCTAGGAACTCTAAGTAAAACTTGACTTTCATCAATTAACATAAAGTTTGGAGATAAAACAATACATTCAGTGTCATTAAAAAGAACACTATTCTTTTTATCACACAATTATGAGACACTAAAGAGATTAAACTTTAACTCTCACAAAATACACATTTTCAAAATCTAGATTACCAATTTTAATGGTATATTTTCCTATGATTTTCCCTCCTTTGGGGTTCCCTCCAAAAGCAACACATCCTCTATCTATCTCTTCATAGTCTGTGAGATAGGACATGTTCCCTGTCATGTGCCTTAAGCATCCACTATCAATCACTCTTTGATCCTATAAATCCATTTGTGGATTACCCTGCACATTAGATAAGAAAATTAGTTTCTTTTGGGGACCCAAGCCATCACTGATTTGGATCTGCCTTGTGCATCAATATAATCAAACTTTTTCAAGGTGATTGATGCACTATTATGTTTAGAAACATGGTCTAAAACTTTAGTCTTTTGTTTTCAAACCCAACAAGCTGAGGCCTTAACAGCATTAACATTATTTCCATTAACAACGTTAACTACTACTTTTGGCCTAGCAGTATTAACCTCTTTACCCTTAACAGTATTAACCCTTTGATTAATATTATTGTTTTTAAATGCTGTGTTCTTATTAATGGGCCCCTTAACAGTTGAATGTGCTATTTTAGAAAGATATGACATTGGTCTAGCAACATTCACTGTTGTTTTTGAGTGAGCAGTATTAACTTGTGTAGCAGTATTAACTGGTACTAAGCCAGACTTCATTATTACTGCTTTTGGAACCATGTTCTATTTAGCACAGGGGTGAGTCTTTTTAACAAAGTTTTGATGATTCATCCTTTGAGCATTGTTCCAAATAGTTTTACTCTCCTTTGATTTTGAAATTGTTTTTAATGATAATTGCAATCAACTTGAAAATGATCAAAGCTTCCACACACATAACATGCCTTATTAAACATCTCAAAATTGCTTCCTAGTTTTTGAGACATCATATTGTTCTAATTTCTTTGATTGCCTCTTGGACTGTGAGTGTTTTGCCTATGTTGCTCAACTTGTTTAACAATTTTCCTAGCAGTTTTTTCTTGTTGTTTAGATTTGACAAACTCTTTCTTAACAATACTAGGCCTAACTGTTTTCCTTTTAGTTTTAGGCTGAGACACATCCTCTTCCTCGTCATCTGACACCCATTCTTCAATACTTGGGGCGTCATCATACTTCTTAACTACCTTAGGCTCTTCTTCACTAGAGGCTTATTAACAAACTCATCTAAACCAGTAAAAGACAAGTCAGGTGTTAGAGGCATGAAATTTCCTATGTAGGGAGGTGGAACTGCATTATAATTTTCATAGCCTAAACCTTTCTTGCAATTGTCAACTATCTGACACTCTATGAGCTTGTTTAAACTTTTAGATGCATGTTCAAATTTATCTACATTAAGTTGAATGTCATCTTTTTCTTTTTGAACTATTTCAAGCTTCTTTCTAAGATCTCTAATAGTTATTTCTCCTATATGAATTTTAAATTTTAAGCCCTTAATATCTTGTAAATAAATAGACTCATTTGCTTTATAAACTTCAAGTTTTTCTTCCACTGACTCTAAACCTGTCTTATAACCTAGAACCATTAACTCAGATTTCTTTAAATCTTTTAATAGTTGATCATTTTGAGATTTAAGAAGTTTAACAGTTTCTAAACAAGATTTTAAACAAATAGAATCATTGGATACCTCTGAGTCAGGACTTAAAGATGAGAAAGCCATGAGTGCATAATTAGGCCCTTCTTCTGCCTGATCACTCCAGTCATATCCACCAAGACCATCACATGACACCAAAGCTGTGGAAGTAGATGTTTCCACAGGCACACTCCTTCTTGAGCTTTCCTTGTTCTTGTTGTCTTGATTTCTTGGAGCTCTGCACTCCCTAGCAAAATGTCCCCTCTTGTGGCAGTTGTAGCACTCCACTTTGGACTTATCAAAACCAATAGTCTCATTGCCATTAACAGTAAGCTTCCTTCCTGTATTCTTCAAAAACCTTCTAGCCCTCATAGTCAACATGGCCATTTGCCATCTCAAATCCATCTCTTCCATGTCATCTGGATGGATTTGTTGCAAGTCCTCATGTACAAGTTGAGGACTATTTGGTTGACTAGCAAAGAATGCACAAATAACAGCATCACTCAAGTTATCAATATTTGTAGAGTTAGCAGCATTAACTTGAGTGCTAGCAGTAGAAACTCCATGAGCAGTATTAACTGCTTCATTAGTGCTGCTAGTGTTGTTATTTGAAGAGGACACAAAAGCCATGTTCTGTGTGCTTAAACTTGAGCTAGACATCCCTTTAACTTCTGGTTCATACACCTTGAGGTTGTTGTAGAGATCATCCATGCTCATTGTATCCAAATCAGCTTTATTCCTCCACATAACAGCATGTGTGTTCCACTCAGGTGACAAACTTCTTAATAACTTTTGATTAACATCTTCTTGTGAAAGCTTTTCATCTAAAAGCTCCAACTGACTCACAAGCTTTTGAAGCCTATAAAAAGTTTGATCAAGCATCTCTGAGCTTAGAGTAGTGAAGTTTTCATATTGCTGCTTTAAGAAATTCATTTGAGTCTTTCTTTTAGCTGCATTCCCACCAAATCTCTTTTCAACAGCTTCCAGCAACTTCTTAGCATCCTTTATAGAGTTAAACTTTACCTGATGTTCATTGGGAATGCCCATCCTTAAAGTACTTCTAGCTTTCACCTCTAATAACTCCTTCCACAATTTTTGTTTTTGGCAAGGTTGCACCATTCTCTATGACTTCCTACAGTGCATATTCTATCATCTAGATATATTGTTCAATCCTCATCCTTCATATCTCATACTCACCAGGTTTGAGCATGAGAACTTTGGATGCAGCCACTATGTGTGCAGAATCTTAATCCATATCTTTTAGCAAAAACAGGTTCTTCATATTCACAGCTTTTTAACAAGCTCTGATACCACTTGATGATTAACTTGAGTGCTAGCAGTAGAAGCTCTATGAGCAGTATTAACTGCTTCATTAGTGCTGCTAGTGTTGTTATTTGAAGAGGACACAAAAGCCATGTTATGTGTGCTTGAACTTGAGCTAAACATCCCTTTAACTTCTGGCTCATATACCTTGAGGTTGTTGTAGAGATCATCCATGCTCATTGTATCCAAATCAGCTTTATTCCTCTACACAACAGCATGTGTGTTCCACTCATGTGACAAACTTCTTAATAACTTTTGATTAACATCTTCTTGTGAAACTTTTCATCCAAAAGCTCCAAGTGACTCACAAGCTTTTAAAGCCTATCAAAAGTTTGATCAAGCATCTCTGAGCTTAGAGTAGTGAAGTTTTCATATTTATGCTTTAAGAGATTCCTTTGAGTCTTTCTTGTAGCTGCATTCTCACCAAATCTCTTTTCAACAGCTTACAACAACTTCTTAGCATCCTTTATAGAGTTAAACTTTAACTGATGTTCATTGGGAATGCCCATCATTAAAGTACTTCTAGCTTTCGCCTCTAATCTTCTCTAAGCCTTTTCTTCAGCAGTTGTAATAGGCATCTCTGTCATAACTCCTTCCACAATTTTTGTTTTTGGCAAGGTTGCACCATTCTCTATGACTTTCCACAGTGCATAGTCTATCATCTGGATATATTGTTCAATCCTCATCCTCCATATCTCATACTTACTAGGTTTGAGCATGAGAACTTTAGATGCAGCCACCATGTGTGCAGAATCTTGATCCATATCTTTTAGCAAAAACAGGTTCTTCTGATTTACAGCTTCTCAACAAGCTCTGATACCACTTGTTCACATCTTCTCAACAAGCTTTGATACCACTTGTTGATCCCACTTCAATAGATCGAATTCCTTAAGCTTGTTTAAGGTTTAGTTATATTAGATAAATCTAACACAACTATAGTAGAAACTGTGTTTAAATGTATTAAAGATTATGCGGAATCTAATCTTTAATATTAAGAAGAATTATCAATGAAACAGTAATTCAATGAACATATAATTCAACAAATAAGCTCCAATATTATTAATGATAATAATACGAATACTCTCAAAGTATTAGGGTTACAAAGACCTTGAAGCTATGAATTATACGTCTAATAATACTTCAAAAGATTGATAAAAGATATCAAACTCTATGCCCTAGGACCTCCTTTTATACACCAAGGAGTCCTAGTCGGCTTACAATACTTTCCTAAGTATCCATAATCTTTTCTATAAACAAATAACTTAATACATATCATATAAGCAGTACTAACAACAAACAGTACTAACTTATTAACCTCAGCAGCATTAACTTATCTCTGAGCAGTCTTAACCTTGAGCAGTACTAATATTCACTAGCAGTAGTAACTTTGTACTAGCAGTTGTAAACACTTAGCATATTTTTTTTAGTAGTACTAAATCCAACTGAGCAGCATTAACACAAACATGAGTAGTAGTAATTCAAACAGCATCAAGAAGACTTTTAATCCCAACAACCATAGATGTACCTCTCAATCCTTTTATTCTCAGGGGTAACCAAATGAGGGACTAGCCTAGCAAGCTTATGGAATCGATCAGTGTACGCTGCATGGATAGCTCCGACCATGGTGTGACACCAGAACTCTGATTCCAGTTTCTGCATTTCATTGTTTGGACAAAACTCCTCTCTCATTAATGCCTTAAAGTCTTCCAAGGTCATGCCAACTACGGTAAGTGCCTTACCGATTAGTGAACGACTATATACTTGACCTTCTGGTGATATCCACATCCACTCATATCTTGGACTGATTCCATTTTCTCTGTCCAGCGAGTGTAAGCTATCACACCACCCTTACCATCAAAGTCCTTTGGGTTACATAACAAAAACTCCTTGTAAGAACATCCACTTCGGCTGTTGTTCACGTTAACATTCCTAACATCACCCTAGATGTTGTCATTGACGATGTTGTCGTTTCGATTCCCACTGTTCCCTTGACTGTTAACGTTATTACCTACTTGAGCGATGATAGTAGGAAGCAGGTTTTGCAAATGACCGTGGAGAATTCAGGGACTTCGTCAATGCCTCCATTTGCTTCATTACCTCGGTCACCTCCTTGACCATCTTGTTCACCAATTCATCCACCACCTCTGCCCGTTGGTTCTCCAGTTCTTCCACCTCCTCTACCAGTCCGTCTACCCGTCCTTCCACCTTGTGGTGCAGCAGTTGATTGGCCTGAACTTCTTGTCGTCATCCTTGGCGAAATTATCTACATGAGGGAGGACATAGGTAACATTAGGTAGGAGGGGAATTTCGCATATAGACGGACCTAATATACTATTAATCGAATCGCGGCCTAAGGTGTCAACACTGATTTAAGCGAGCAGTATTTACCAAGTATGCGTGGTTCGTGATACATTTATAATTACGTTGGCCACCGTATTTATATCTGCATCATTTCCCAGTTGTACTCAGTATCAGGCTCACACAGTCCAGTGATTGACTTATCTATATACATACATACATACATATATATATATATACGTATATATATACGTATATATATATATATATACGTATATATATATATATATACGTATATATATATATATATACGTATTTATTTATATATTTGTATGTCGTTTATACTAGTTTATGTATATGTTATAGTGATATTATATATACGTATATGGGGTTCTTTTATATATAGTATACTATTACATATTATATATATATATACGTATATATATATATTTTAAGTTTTATATATTACGTATATATTTATTATACGTATATATACTAAGTACTGTTGTAGATATATATATACGTATGTATATATATATATATACGTATGTATATATATATAAGTATATATACGTAAATATATAGTATTTATCGTGATGTATATATCGTATAAATATATAGTATATATATTTACGTGATAGTATATATATACGTAGATCTAGTAACAATTATTATAAGTATTTATTATCGATATATACGTTGTTGGGGTATATTGTATATATATATATATATACGTATATATATATATATATATATATACGTTGTATACAATTTAAGGTATATACTATTGAACTTATACGTATATATATAATATACGTATATAAGTTAGTATTATAAATATTCGCGTTATACGTATATAAGATATATAATATTTTTATCGTATTATATAATATACGTATATTTATATACCGTAAGTTTTTTTGTAATACGTATATATTACATTACGTTTATTTTAATATAGATATTAGTATATATTTTGTATATTTATTATACGTAATACATTGACGTATAATATCATTACATTACGTTGATTATATATATACGTATAGTATATGATAGTTATATATATAAGTTCTAGTATATATTGTATGTATTTATACGTACTATAGTATATATACAGGTATAGTATTTATATTTATTTACGTATTATATATATATTATAATATAGTATATATATAGTTTACGTATATATATATATACGTTAGTATGATAGTCGTATATTATATTTTTACGCTATATTTATTTTATATAAGTTATTTAGGATATACGTATATATCATGTTGTTTATAATTTTATAAGGGGTAAGTTTATTTATATATATATATATAGTCGTTTGGTAGGTTAGAGGTTGATGCTGTTATATATATTATTTATAGATTTTTACGTATATATATATTATATTAAGTTTGTATGATAGGTATATATGTTTATATATATTATTTTTGTATTATGTTATTGTAAGTATACGTTTATATATATTTATATACGTTTAGTTAATATATTTATAATAAGTTATGATATTATAGATTATAATAGTACGTATATATATGTAGTTACGTAATAATTATGAGAATTGATTATATGTATTTTATATATATGGTTTGTTATATGTATATAGAATATATTAAGTATATACATATATATATATATATATGTGATATATATATATATATTTATGATATATTATGTTTATATGTAGATTTTTATAATATATAATATATATATATTTATATATAAATATATATATATATATATATTAATATAATTCGTACCTTCGTATTATCGATATATATATACGTATATATATAGCTATACACGTATATATATACGTATACACGTATATATATACGTATATATATATATATATATATAGGGGAGGGTTCTTTTCAAAACCATTTAAATATCGAAAACTTGAGAAGCATTTATATCCAATCATTTTGATGAGTCATCATTTCTAATTATTTATGTATTTTTAATTATAAAAGGGTACATTTGTAATATTACTTTTTTATCTTGTTAAAAAAAAGTAACCGTACATTCTGTTTCCATTCTTTAATTTTAGGATTAGTTTTTCATATTTTTTTGGTAGTGAATATTAATCATTTTTGACTTTTTTGGCAGTGAATATTATTCCTTTTCGTGTAGATAAACTAGACCATCATTTTAAAAAGTATAGGTATGCGCTTAAAAAAAATTACATGCAAATGTATTTACCTTAAATTAGACGTTATAAAACCATCATTTTAAGACCCAAATTAAATAACAAATAAATTTATACTATAAACAAGATATACATGTGTGCATTGCTGTATGAACAAAAAGTGGTCTATACATTATTATAGATCCAAAATATAATGAAAATACATGTGCAGCCACAAAAATCTATAATTACTAATAAATTTTCATAGATCCCAACATCTATAATTACTAATAAATTTTTATAGATCCCAACATAATAATAAAAACCATTAAGGAGAAACATATGATATTCATGAGAATTACACATATGCACACACACCATTTCTGATCAGTTTATATCTAAAAAGTTTGCACATATGCATTCATCTTCACAATCTTCATAAGTCACACTCATCTTTAGGTAAACGTGCATGCTTTATCTTCATCATCTTAACAACAAAACATGATTGAATAAACCTGATACAAAAGAAATACGAGGTATTAAACAAAATCTAATTAAAATTTGCAACATTTGATAATTAATTATACTAGATACATACCATAAGAAATCAATAACCTACAAAGTAAGAAAGTAAATGAATTACCTCATGTCACTGGACGTGTTAGTTCATTCGAATGAAAACAAATAAAATATCTTATGGTTGTGCTTTTTTTAAGAAATAGTAGGTTAATACTAAAAATTATCAGAAAGCTTGTAAAAAGAGAAAAAAAACATGAAATCAATTATCTTCTCATCGTGCCTTCGTCATTTGCTACTCAATACTAACATTTCATTTCCAGTTCTCGAACTAATTTGGACATTTTGTATTAGTGCATAGCAACTAACAACTAACAAAACACATATGCAAAATATTTTCCTATATCAAATGATGGAAGTGAATTTAATCATTGCAGGTAGTGTCACGTATACGAATAATCTAGGAAAACACATATGCACATTTACACATAAGCTATTCTTTGTTAATAAACTAGCAAAACACATATGCACACTTACTCACAAGCTATTTTTTGTTTAATAAAAACTATCATATAACATATATGCACAAATAGACTATTCTTTGATATCTAGCATTACATATATGCACACATAATAACAATCGTTCATGAACCTCTTTTATTCCGAAGTTATGACCCAACCAAACAACCCTTTATGCTACCCAAAAAGTGCAACTAAGTAACCTATTTTTATAGGAACTCTGTTTTAAGAGAAAAAAACTATTTTGATAGCAAAACACCACCACCAAATCACCCTGTTTTGACAAGAAAAAACCCAACCAAACAACTCACTTTTTTGAGAGTAAAAAACAGCAACCTAACAACATGTTTTGAGATTAAAAGACAAGAACAGAGAAGGTGTTTTGACGATAAAATACAACAACCAAACAACCCATTTTGACGACCAAAACAACAACCACACGTGCCCATTTGACAGGAAAAAAGTGCTGCAAAACCACCATGTTTTGACAACAAAAATCAGCAATCAAACTACTCGTTGTGACATAAAACAACAATGAAACAATCTTTAAAACATTAACAATTAGAGCTTTTTGAAAGTTTCTTATAATTAAATAAATTGATCATTGATCTTCATCTTCATCTTATCTTTTCAAATAGCAGAATACGTATGCACAAAAGCAACTCCATCATTTTGGCGTAACTTCTTGTCATAAACATCAATTCCATAAACAATAAAAAGAAGAAACAAAAATTAAAAAAGAACAATTATGCCGAATCTTAACATTTCCTTACACAAACAAGGAATTTATTGGCTCCTCGGCGATCGTACATAAACAAAACATCTTTTATTTTTTTCTTATTCGTCTATGTGATAAGATCAAAGACGATTCGAAGATCTCTTTTTGTTTTTGAGGAGTAATTTTAAAAACAAATCTCGAATCTGCCATGACAGGTAGCCTAAAACAGATTTAGGAATTTCACATTTAATTTTTAAAACACTAAAACATAATCATATCACATTTTAAAAAAAACAAAATAACGTAAATCCACAATTTCTATAAAGATGCTCATGTGCTATATGATTACTTTTTAACACCTTAAAATAAAATATTTTTAATGACAAATACATTTTAATACATAATATGTGAATTTAACTAAATTATACATATGTTAATTACCTGAATGATCATGTTCATCAGAGTCAATAGTGACATCAACGTTTCCGGGTTGAAGAACATCATGCGTATGTGTCTGAGTAGTTGTTTCACTTGTTTCAACTTGAACATTTGATTGATCTTCATCATTGTTTTCACGTGTGGAATACATTTATGTTTTTTATTGATGACGATGATAACTAATTTATTGTTGATCGTCTTTTTTACTGGTGTTAATACAAAACTGTAATAGGGTTTGATATAAATGAGTTGATTTTGATATATGACCTGTTAATCATGTTTGATATAACCAACTCCATAAATAAAGGAGTTAATTTAGATATTATTTAATGTATTATAATGGAAACTACCAAAAATGCCCTTTCTAAATTTGATATATAAAATGTCTGAGTAGTTGTTTCACTTGTTTCAACTTGAACATTTGATTGATCTTCATCATTGTTTTCACGTGTGGAATCCATTTATGTTTTTTTATTGATGACGATGATAACTAATTTATTGTTGATCGATATACAAACATAGATAAACATATATACAAACCATGTGTATTACACTACATGTGTATAAACACTACATGTATATATACACTACATGAATATATAAACGTTACCAATTAAAATGTATCTCTCTATAATAATTTAACGACAATATACATATCTATATATACGAATATAGATACATATAGAATATATTGACGTATTATAATACCTAATAAATAAATAATAAATATATCCGTATATATAAATATATACATATATATATACGTATATACATATATATGTATAATAAATATATATACTTATAAAAAATAATACATAAATATATATATATATATATATAATATATTATATGTATATATATATATATATATATATATAACGTATATATTATATATTTATATAATATATATTATATATTATATATATACATCTATATATATATAATATCTATATACATATATATATATATATATATATATATATTATACGTATATATAATATATATTATATATAAACGTATATATATAAACGTATTATATATAATATATACGTATATAATATATATGTTATATATATATATATATGTATAATATATAATATGTATAAAATATATTATGTTATATGTATATATGAATATGTATACTATATATATACGTTATATATAACGTATATATATAACGTATATATATACGTATATATACGCATTAAACGTATACGTATAATACTATACGTATATATACGTAAAATACATATACGTATACGAAAAAACGTAAACTATAAGACGATACGTATATACGTATATATACGAATACGAAAAACGTATAACGTGATAAATACGTAAACGTATAATACGTATAAACGTAAAAAACGTAAACCTACATACAGTATAAGTACATACGTTTACGAACATACTATCCTATTATACGTAAGCGTAAAAAAATACTTATATATATATACGTTATATATATATATACGTGGTATATATAAATACGTCTATATATATACGTAAAAAATATATACGAATATCTAATATACGTAAATATAAATAGGCATATATATACTTATATATATACGTATATATATACGTATATATATACGTATATAACTAAACGTATAATATATATACGTATTTAAATCTATATTTCTATAATGGATTGGATGTTCCAACTCGACAAATTCTTGATTCAAGAGGTGCCATACCATTAAAGACTGCTGCTGACGCAAAAACAGCCATCTAAGAAATGGCTGAATACTCTCAAAAATGTTCCAACTCGTCCCCATGTCCCTTACCGGAGCCACAATTCGATGGCTAAGAAACAAACCAACTGGTTCGATTACAACCTGGGAAGATCTGAAGACTAAGTTTCTAAGCAAATATTGCCCACCTGCTCGTACTGCAAAGAAAATGAAGGAAATCAACAACTTTCAACAAGAGCCGGACGAAAACCCCTATCAAGCTTGGGAACGATTTAAAGAGCTCTTGATGAAGTGTCCTCAACACTATTTAATGGAGATGCAGGAGGTAGTCTTGTTTTATAATGGATTAGATGTTCCAACTCGACAAATTCTTGATTCAAGAGGTGTCATACCATCAAAGACTGTTGTTGGCGCAAAAACAGCCATCCAAGAAATGGCTGAATACTCTCAAAAATAGCACAATGGAACATCAAAAGCAGAAGTACTAAAACTTCTGATGGATTAGCAGCAATACAAGCACAACTGAACAACCTTGGAAGAGAAATCAAAAAGGTGAATGAAAAAGTTTATGTTGCTCAAGTAGGATGTGAACAATGCAAAGGACCCCATTACACCAAAGATTGCCCACTAAAAGAAGAAGGGAAAACCCTAGAAGAAGCTTACTACACGTAATTTGGTGGACCTTTTCAAGGAGGGGGATATGGAGCAACAGCTCCAGGTTACTATCAAAGGAACAACGTAAATCCTTCGTACCAAGAACGAAGGCAATCAATGGAAGATACCTTGAGCAAATTTATGGGAGAATCGGCAAAAAGACATGAAGAAAACTTAAATTTGATTAAAGAAATCCGAGCTTCGACAGATGCTGCCAGGAACCAAGAGCACAATTAAAACTCTAAAGATTCCAAATCAGGCAAATGAGCAAGGTACTATAGGAAAGAGGATTTGGAAGCCTACCAAGCTCAACTGAAACAAACCTGATAGACCATGTCAAGTCGATTTCGACCACTATTGAAGTTGATGCAATTTTAATACGTTGTATTGGATCATCCCAATACGTCGTATCCACTGGACAGAACAGTACACTGTTGTACAAGTCAAGACAAACTGATAACGCCCAAATTATACATGTTTTCTATGGCGTTATTTATATATATTTGATCATTTCTCGTGAACTTTCGATACTTAATTAAGCTTAAATTGCATATAGGTTCACTTGAAGACTTTAAAGACCCAAGCTCAAGAATCTATACACTTTGGGAGGCAAATACAAGAAGAGAAAGATTTCTAGCCAAAAGTTCAAGAAGTTCGCCGCACTTGTTAAATAGTGCGTCGCACTTTCCTCTGAAGTTCAAACACCGCCGCACTTACAATATTGTGCGCCGCACATTTTCTTAAAGATTGAAGAATTAAAGTCCATTAAATACTATCGCATTAACTCCTCAAAACCGCCACACAATATTTGTAAGTCGCACTCAGAAAAAAGCCATTAAATGCTATCGCATTAACTCACCAAACCTCCGCACTTAATTTGTAAGTGCGCCATCAACTTTTCAACCAAATTTTTTTGCCTACTAATTGAGACGAAATTCTCATACCAATCATGCCCACTCACAACCCTTATCCACTCATTCAACACACACATAACCCCATACCCCCCTTTTACCAAAATACCAAGAAAACCCCGTTATCCCTTGAAGAAAAGATCTAACAGTTCAAGAACGAAGAAGTTTTTCTTACCATTGTTAGTTGAAATAATTGAAATTTATAATGGGTACCTTTGTTATGAATCCTTACCATGAGATGCTTAAAATCTCTCATGACTACTCGGTGAAGTTACGATAATGAATAAGTGTTTGGTATGATCTTGATCGCTTTAATCCTAAGCTTATTTGCGCAAAACCCCTGTTAAATCCCATCTTATCTATTTTATTGCTTATCAACTTGAGATTATATTATCATATTGGTATAGGTCACAAGACCTAATGATCTATGTAGTTTTATAAAAATTTTGTCTATGGTCTATAGCGTCTTGCCGAGAAAATCACTTTCGTAATGATAAACAAAATAAGCTTGATATAATGTAACTGATTAGTTGAGTGACACATTTGTTTGGATATAACTAAATATAATCATAAGTTAACAAGTTTGATTTGTGAAAACTTTTCCTCCCTGATGAGAAATCGTCTTTATAAATTAATACCCTAACCCCATCTTCAAGGTCAAATCATTTTTCCACACTTATAAGTAATATTTTTCAACAATCCGAGTAGTCATACTTTTTTATCATTGGTAAGTAAAAATTATTTTCAAAATTGTTAAAGTTTATTTTCTTTTTGATTATTTGAACACTACTCTAATCCCTGTTGACGACCTGGTCTTACCTAAAAAGATTAACTATACTGCAAACGAGGTTATACTTTTACCCGTGTGTTTCCATATAATTATCCGGTATTTTCAGTCTTATAAATTTAAAGCTTTTGAAACACATTACAAATGACGATTTCTTTTCCAAGTCATTTGGAGAATCATTACTGTGAAGAAGAAGAGGGGAACTATGAACCAAAATTCACGAAAGCTTATGAATCTTCAAATATCAATGACACCATACCCTGAAAAGAGAAAGACCCAAGAAGTTTCACTCTACCTTGCTATATAAAAATGGCTGCTTTGATAATTACCTTGTTGACTTAGGAGCTAGCGTTAGTGTTATGCCTCTCATAGACCGAATCCATAAAATTAATAGGCGAATACACACACTAAGCTAAACAGTGGAATTAAGCAAATACGACATTGAAATATCCGAAAAGGAATTGCTGAAAACGAGCTAGTAGGAATTGTAAATATACTTTTCCCCATAGACATTATAATTCTTGAATATTCCCGAGGATATCAAAGTGCCCATGATCCTGAAAGACCATTTTTTATCTACCGCCTGAGCAAAAAATTGATTAAGACAAGAAAAGATTACTTTAAGAGTTGGGGAAGAAAGAATTATTTTTAAAAGTGTTAAACCTGCTAGTAGTTTAATTAAGAGGGTCTACATGTTAAGTTTAAGAGAAAGAATGGAGCTTGATTTAGAAGCTAGCTAATGGAGAGACTTAGTGATTAATAGAACAATAGACCCTTTAAAATGGAGATTATAAATCAATTAAATGATCTAAATGAACCAATTAAGCTTAGGAGAAGTCTAAGGTGATAATTCAAATTCCTACGCAATGAGGAAGGTGAGGTAATTGAGGAAATTAGAACAAAGGATAGGATCTTTGAACTAGGAATGAGAATTACCCTATTATTGCGATCATGATAAGAAAATCCCACATAGATTTGTGCCCACCAATAAATTTTTCATTCATGATAAGGATTATGAATTGTTCATTCGAACTCTTCCCCCTGTTATTGTACGTCAATGTGATGTCCAAAAAGTTTCATAACTCTATAATGAAAGATAAGGATGATGTACAAAGGGGATTAATTGTTTAGGAGCCTAATGAATAAGCCTATTTTTTGTTGGAACCTTTTCTGTTATAACGGATTTTGGAGTTTTGGAAGATATGAGTGCTTATCATGATGAAGGAATGGGCGATATTATTGTTGGCAAACCGTTCTTAAGAGAAATTGGAATTAAGGCAAAACGGTTCGAAGGAATGATTACCATTTACAATGGTAATGATAAAGTAACTTACCAAATGGTGCGATCACATCCGAGGTTTAAACGCCAAACTAATGAGAAATGCAACAAAATTCCACCATTGCTTAAGGTAAGTGAGGAGGATGAGATGAATGGATTCTCGCATGAGTACTAAAAGCTTAAAGGGTTCTACAAAGGAGTTTTAAATCTAGGACCCGAATTTATCCCGAGTTCTTTTCTTCCATGAAAATATACACACTCGGGCCATTAGCCGTGCATGAGATGAAGGTGGAAAAGAAGCTGAAGACAAGTATAACTTAAAGACTTTGCTGTAAAAAAAAGTGCTTCCCGGGAGACAACCCGGAATGTTATTTAATTTTATTATTGAGTCTATCTTCCCAGACATCAATACGGCGTATCTGCTCCATACTATACGGTGTATTGATTGTCTGGACGTTATCAATCTTTACTTTTTATGCACTTTAAAACATTATTGTCAGTTCTGGCAATACGGCGTATTCACTAACCTAATACGGCGTATTCTGTAACATTTCTCATTTTCGTGTCATTGTACGACTATATTAATGATCACTATTTATTTTAGTCCGATACGCGTTTACTTTTAAATGTATACTTTTGACTAACCGCGTGACTATAAAATATCAATGAAATGTAAAACAGGTCACCAATAAATTAAGTTTACATCAAACCAGTAATGAATAATTATTTTAACAATAATTATGAACATTGCGAATTTTAATTTTTATTGGTCACGTAAAAGGGTTGCATTTCGCAATAAAATACATTTGGACGCACCCCGGGAATACCTAGACTTACCTAGACTCAAACCATTACCCACCTTGTGAGCCTAAACACAAAACTTAATCAAGTCTTGTGTTTATATCACCCTAGTGTCGAAATTGGGCAAGTAAACCCACAACAAAATCATCCCATGTGGATTACTTACTAGCAAATCAACCCTAAATGAATCCTAAAAGGTACAAAGTACCTCATCCTAGCTCCAAAAAGACTTTAGTCCTAATGGTCTCCTACTAATCCCTTACCCAATGGTTAAAACCCATTTTGTTTCCCTTTGCTCTTTTAGCCGCGGTTAGAAGTGAATCCACACACCAAGTCATAAGATTTCTATGATCTAGCAAAATCTTGTACATCAACTACCTAATTAATACTTGTACTTAAGTGGTTTAGCCTAAACCATGAGTAATCAACTAGAACTCCACAAAACCACTCCTTAGGGCACGGTTTGCTTGTTGGAGGAACTAGGGAAGCTAACTAGCTCTATTTATCTATAAATAACACTCCCTAACTCACATAATACACTTTCACCAACACTTGAACTCTCTCAAAGCTAAAACCATCCCTTTACCCTCTAATCACTCGTCATTCATTAAAACCAACCCAACTAGACCCACATTTCTATTTCACAATCACAAGAGATCTTTTAAGAAACGATTCTAATTTGCTAAAGAGATACACGGCTAAGGAATTGGAATTAGACTTTGAAGCTCTGAGAACGTACACGTTTGGTGTATAAGGGTCGGGTCGACGTCCCAACTCACACATCACGAAAGCAAGGACCCTTTGTAAGTCGTACCTAAGACCCATTGTGGTGATTTTTTTACTTTTTCGGTCATAACTCTGTAGTAGCATGGTAATTCGCGTTCATGATCCAGTTAGTAACGAATATGTGTTACATGAACAAAACGCAAGGTCTAGCCCATGCATGGTCCTCAACACTTAGGAATAGCAAACGACATCGATGCGGGTGCTTTGCATGATTAAGGAAACGGAGTAACTAATGATCAAAAAGCTTGAACGCTCCATAACGAACCCACCAAATGCAAACAAAAGAGTTATGAACTTGTTTGGAAATAAAATGAAATCACAATAAATAAAACTACACGAGAAACTATTATGGTAAACACGACATAGAAGGTACGTTGTGGGAACATGTATACCAACATTTTTAAAAACGTTTGCATCTAGGGATCGCGCTAAGAAAATGTTAAAAACCATTCGCATTTGGTGGCTAGAACGAATTAAACGAAACCACATAAACCACTAAAACACCATTCGGACCCTTCCTTTGGCTAACGCGACCCAACTACTTGAGCCCGCAAGGCCATAACCACGGGAAAGGACCGGGACGGCTTATTCACGAGTTTAAAAGACTTATAAGAGGTTTGCGAGCCTAAGATGAGTTAGTAGACCTTAAAGGAGAAAGCCCGCCCAACGCAAGCCCAATACGAGCTCATAAGCCACAATAAGCTAAACAGCTTATTCGTGTGCTTATACACAGCTTAATGAGCTTAATATAGACATAAGAGCCTAAATGGACCCTTTGTATTTCTTTGAAAACCAACCGAACCCTTAACGGGCCTCCTAGCCCATCTACGGGCCCTCAATGGGCCGAACCAATTGGGTTTAAAACTTTTCGGATCACTAATGGGCCCGAAAGCCCATTAACCAATGCTTATTGGCTTATTTCCAAAGCACTAGGAGAAGTCTAAAACACTAAAATACCCTTATCGGGCCCATAACAAACCCAAAACCGGCCCAAACTCAAAAGCTTATTAGCTTATTTTAAATAAGCCAAATTTCAAACAGTTTAATTGGGCTTAAAACGAGTTGAATATGTCTAGTAAAAGCACATAGAAACATTGAATGTGTGGCATCGGCCCCAAGCAATGGGCTTTACGGGCCCAATAAGCTATAAAATAAGCTCTAATAAGCTCACCAAGGCTTATTTAAGCTTAACAGGCTCTCGTGAGCTTATTGCAAACATTTGAACTTATTAAAACTACAACGGACCTCTAAAAAGCTAAACGGACCTTAACGGGCCCAATAAGGCCCGTTAAGCCAAAATAAGCTCGATAAGCTTATTTTTCCACCGAAACACTTTTTATAAACTTAAACGAGCATACGAATGGAAATGTTCACTCTTGGGATGATTCGGAGTAAAAATGGAATTTTCACAAGTTGAGGGACTAGGAATGTAAATATCGAAACTTGAAGGATTAGTTTCGTTACTTTTCGAATTACAAACTCCAGGGACCATTCTTGCAACATTCTAAGACTTAGGGAGCTAAGTGAAATATAAGGATGGGGGGGGGGGGGGGGGGGGGGGGGGGGCACCCAAAAAACTACTCTTCGTAAACTCAAGGGACTAATTGTGTCACTTTTGAGAAACTAAAAGGGTTTTAAACATAAAAGGGTGTATTTACAAACCGAGGGACTAAAAGTGTAATAACTAGAAACCTAAGGGTATGTTAGAACCAAGGTGAAATGAATAAAACACTTAAACGCGTCAGTTCGAACGATTAGAAATTCTACGATAACAATATAATAACCAATAAATAAATAAAGTAAATTTATTAAAATTATTTCATTCAACGCCTTCTCAAGAACCTCGAAACTAATAAATACAATGATCTTGTTGTGTGCCACCACTACAATGATAACGGTATATATAAACTTAAAATGTGATTTAGTTTATACAATGTGTCGTTAAGTTTAAATTTGTAAACTAAGACTTGACCGAACTTACTTAGGTACATAACGTGTGATTCACCGCTTACTTGGATCTTGTTATCATTCAGAGAACTACCGGCAAGGTGAGTTCAAAGCCCCATGCTTTATAATTAATTAAAATGATTTACATCCTATTGGGTGTGAAACATTGCTTTGTTTTACAAACTGGACGCAAGTGGAACTTTTATGCCATGATTACATTTTTGCCTAGTTACCATAACCCCTTTAATGTCCATGATCATGAACTGTTAATTGCATAGATGTAAGTTGGAATTAACATTTGTGCGGGCGGCGAATGTTATGGATAGATCTAATTGGATTGACACTCCCCCGTTCGTGTGACTAGCTAAATCACTGGGAAGAAACGCATACCATGATCGAATTTGGGAATAGTTGGCAGGGTTAGCACAACATTTACTGGACACCATTTTGGCAATTAATACATGCATTCGCAGTATACGTCGAGCCTCGTTGTCATGAGCTTAGGAAACTAATTTACTTCTTAAGATTTTTGCATCTGTTTCTTAATCTAACACTTTGAATCTTGCGTTCCTACATTGATTTACATAAACCTATGTAATACACCAACTATATTGTTGACGATTTAAGCATTTTTTTCAGGTCCAATAATGGGGGGGGGGGGGTGCACGAGGTGCGTCGATACATTGGGAGTCAATAATTGAAGAGTCAACACTTAAGATTTGGGGTCTTATTACACTTTGGGGACAATTGTTATAAACCGGAATCTTTATCTATTTTGTTGAACCATTTGAAGCCATGAGCTTATGTAACAAACAAGTATTTTGTTAAATCCCATAGATATCCTTTTCAAACGACTCGTTTAGTAGTCGTTACTCTAGATCTTGTGCTATTGACCCATAATGTAACGCCTTCGGATATTCAACATTCCGCTGCATACTCAGATTTGAGGGTGTTACAGATTGGCATCAGAGCCTAGGTTATAGAGAACCAGGTCAAAAGTTTTTGTCTGGACTATAACCACCTTCAAAAATTATTTTCACAAATGGGATTTGTGAGGGACATACATGCATTACTGTTTAACTCTAGAGCAAAAAATATATGCTTACAAGACATGCAATGCCTTAGAATTAGTAGGTGAAAATTAAAACTAAGTGCTTACCTGATTAATAGACGTTGTATTAAAGTGATATTAGTATATTTACTATAAGAGCTTTATTATTAAAAGCCTTACAAACATATCTTTAACGATTTATCTTATAATAATACTTTGTAGAATTTTAACTTTTTGCAGTAACCATGTCTTCAGCGACGTCTGATGTTACCTACACTTCCGTCTACACCGACTCCGAGCCCGGCAGAGCTTTCTAGGGAGCCGATTATGAGGGGATCTCGGAGGGTAGCAAACCACCACGGTCATCGTACTGGTATACGACGGACTCCCGCTTACAGCCATAAGCCCCACCGTCACCAATTAATAAACTAGTGTCCATAGAAAACTACAGATACTACCAGTTCCTCAGGATGAGGACGACGCGAACCTAGTTCATCCATGCACATGACCCTAACCTATGTGCCGTAGGGGCCCCCCCCCCTATATATCCCGAGTACATACCAATATAGACGACCAAAGAGTTTCCGGCTGATAACTATCCATTACCACCAGTTACTCACCCACTGCTGAGTCACCTGGATACATTACTGAGTCGGATCCCGAGGAGGATCCAGAGGAGTACGAGGATGATGAGGCAGAGGATGCCCGGTTGACTATCCTATGGACGGTGGTAGATGATGGAGATGATGATGACGGCGACTCATCTAGGGATGACGTCAGGGATGAAGATGAGGACGAGGAGGATGAGGACGACGAGGAGGAGGAGGAGCACTTAGCTCCGGCTGACTCTACTACCGTCATACCTGCTGATGAGCCTGTTTCCCCACCTGAGGGAACAGAGCCTATTGTACCACCACCCTCCACTGACATTACCATTGGGGCTAGGATTACCATCCGACCCCCAACTTCCAAAAAAAAATATCCCTTCCACCAGGGGCAGAGGTTTGAGAGACTTCTGGCCATAGACTACCCCATACCATCACCACCCATCTCACTATCACCACCCTCTGCAGGGGAGCGCCTTGCTAGGTGCATGGCTCCATCTGCTCATTCACCACCTTTACCACCATCATCTGGGTGCCTAACCCAAACCCAGACTCTCAGGATAGCATCCACCCAAGCTCTCATTGATGCAGTTACTGCCGCATTACCACCACCCCCATTACCACCACTACCACCATCCCTACCCATACCATCACCTGTTGATCGTAGGGATGATATTCCCGAGACAGCTGCAGCCTCCCCGCAAGAGGTTGCATTTGTCCACTATACGCTCCAGATATGAGATCGTGGAGGAGTTCCACTGCTAGAAACCTGTCAGATGTCAAGGGAAAGACATTTTTTGTGTATCAGTGCACGTGAAAGATGCTGAGGAGAAGACGACAGGTATTAGATATGTTGGGTGACGGGGGATTCAGGGATACTTGGGTAGATCCGGCAGAGGCAGTTCCAGAGATAGCACCTATGACCGTGGGAGAGGTCAACACTAGGGTCGTGGAGCTTGCTGAGCTCCATGAGCGTGATACACAGGACTTGTATGCTCTACTAGAGGATGCTCAGGAATGGTAGGGTCCTGAAGCGAGACGACAAGGGATTAGTAAGGTTGGGTATGGTATTAGGGATACTTAGGTAGATCTGGCAGAGGCAGTTCTTGAGATAGCACCTATGACCGTGGGAGAGGTCAATACTAGGGTCACAAAGCTTGTTGAGCTCTATGAGCATGATACACAGGACTTGTATGCTTTACTAGAGGATGCTCAGGATAGTAGGTCTCATATATCACAACGAGTCGATATGGACTCACAGCTGGTCGATTTACTTATGGGGGATAGGATGACTCTCTAGGAGACAGTATGGATGGTGGAAGAGGAGGCCTATACTTCCCGAGAGGCTTGGGCTCACTCGATAGGATTGAGTCAGGTGACTCATCAGGAGCTTCAGACCCATCATGATCATGTGTATGCACACGAGACCCATCTTCAGGCACACCAGACACAGCTACAGCTGCAGGGTACTCTTATTCAGACACAACATCAGGTACATGAGACTCGCTTTCAGATGCAGCAGGATGAGTTAGCAGCGCTTCAAGAGACTAACTATAGGCGTCAGGCACAGATGGTAGAGACTCTTCAAGTCATTAAGGACATGAGTTGAGAGATGAGGAACATGCATGCTGAGTTGTTGGCACTGCAAGAGCAGCAGATGAGAGCTAAACAGCCAGGACCAGAGGCTAGGATCCCAGATCACCAGGATGCTTCTGGGGATGCTGACAGTCACATCTAGTGATTTATGTTATTTTATCATTGCTAGGTCATTGTACAGGCATGTTAAGTATTAGGGGTTTAGCCTTAGATCTTTTGTATTGTATTTTGTGTAACCCGACAACTATTTCATGTAAAATTTTCAAGGTTATGAATGAAATGGATGTGTTATGTCATACTATATACCTCTCTTGTGTTAATATCTCATCTATACATTATTATATTCTATCATATAACCTCATGTTTTGTCTTTTGTGATCTAGACAAATCATGGCACTTACGACGAGAAGAGGACCGAATACCCCTGTTAACAACACTAACCCAAACAACATGACTCTAGAATCCATCCAAGCAATGTTTGACCAAGCTCTTTTGCGAAACTCCACCAATGGAGATGGAAGCCACAGTTCACACGAGGATAACCGAAGGAACGTGCAAAGTGTGCGCCCTTGTTTTTACGCTGACTTCATGAAGTGTCAACCTTTGAACTTCAAGGGGACTAAAGGCGTGTTTGGTTTGACTCGGTGGATTGAGAAGATGGAGTCAGTTTTCAATATCAGTGGTTGTGCTATTGAGAATCAAGTGAAGTTTGCCACCTGCACTCTGTTAGGTGCTGCTTTGACTTGGTGGAATGGTCAGATAAGAACCTTAGGTCCTAAGGCATATGCAATGACTTGGGAAATACTCAAGAAAAAGATGACAGACAAGTATTGTCCGCAGGGTGAAATCAAGAAATTAGAAATTGAGCTGTGGAACCTAAAGGTCAAGGGGAATAATGTTCCAGCGTACACTAAACGTTTCCAAGAGCTAACCCTGATATGTACCAAGTTTGTTGCCAACAAAACCGAGAAGACTGACAAGTACATCAGTGGACTTCCTGACAAATTTATGGGAACGTCAAATCTGTCAGATTAAAGACGTTGGATGAGACTATTGAGTTGGCCAACGACTTGATGGATTAGAAACTCTGCACCTACATAGAAAGGCAGTCTGACAACAAAAGGAATGCTGATGATTTATCCAGAAACAACCATGGTCACCAGCAACAACCCTTCAAGAGGCAGAATGTCGCCAAGGTCTACAATATGGGGACAGGTGAAAAGAAGCCTTATGGGGGATCTTTGCCCAAGTGCACCAAGTGCCATCTTCACCACAATGGCCCGTGTACCCAGAAGTGCCACATGTGCAACAAAGTAGGGCATTTTGCTCGCGATTGCAGGAGTATTGGTAATACAAATGTTGCTAATAATCAAAAGGGCAATGGGGCAGCTCCTAAGGGAAATGGTTGTTTTGTATGTGAAGCACCAGGGCATTTCAAAAGAGATTGTCCTAAGTTGAAGAATAAGGATGGAGGGAATGGGAATGCACAAGGCTAGGTTTATGTAGTTAGGAATACAGAAAAGAGAGGAAATGCATCAGGAAACCCGGATGCTAATGTCGTCACGGGTATGTTCCTCTTAAACAACCACTATGCATCTATCTTATTTGACACTGGTGTCGATAGAAGCTTTATATATACTGCATTTAGTTCCTTGATTAACATCGCCCCAACTCCATTAGAAAATAGTTATGATGTCGAATTAACTGATGGGAAAATAGTCGAGATAGACACTATTATACGAGGTTGCACTTTAAATTTCTTAGACCATCCGTTCAACATAGATCTAATGCCTGTAGAACTGGGTAGTTTCGATGTCAATATCGGTATGGACTGGTTAAGAAGATGTCACGCCGTGATCGTGCGCGATGAGAAACTTGTTCAAGTTCCCTATAGGAATGAAACTTTGACTTTTTGTGGCATCGAGAGTAGCAATGGGAGAGAATGTCTGTTGACGGTTATCTCATGTTCTAAAGCTCAAGAGTACATGGCAAAAGGATGCCAGGTCTTTTGGGCACAGATATCCGCCAAGAAAGAGGAGGACAAGTAGGAAGGAAAACAAATAAAGGACGTACCAATCGTCTGAGATTTTCCGGAAGTATTTCCTGAGGACTTGCCAGGTCTTCCTCCGGCTCGACCAGTGGAATTTCAAATTGACTAAATTCCAGGAACTGCGCCCGTAGCTTAAGCACCGTATCGATTGGCTCTATCCAAAATGAAGGAATTATCGGAACAATTACAAGAGCTTTCCGACAAAGGATTCATAAGGCCTAGTTCCTCACCTTGGGGAGCCCCGGTCTTGTTTGTCAAAGAAAAGGACGGGTCATTCAGGATGTGCATCGACTACCGTGAGTTAAATAAGATGACAGTGAAAAATCGATATCCACTTTCGAGGATTGACGATTTATTTGATCAACTCCAAGGATCCAGTATTTATTCGAAGATAGACCTGAGATCAGGATATCACTAGCTTAGAGTAAGAGAGCAAGACTTTCCAAAGACGGCATTCTGAACTCGGTATGGCCATTACGAGTTCCAGGTTATGCCATTCGGACTGACAAACACACGTGCGGTATTCATAGACCTCATGAACCGAGTATGCAAGCCTTACTTGGATAAGTTTGCAATTGTCTTCATCGATGACATACTTATTTATTCAAAGGACGAGAAAGAACATGAAGAACATCTCATGGCCATTTTAGAATTGCTTAAAAAGAGAAGTTGTATGCCAAATTTTCAAAATGTGAATTTTAGATTCCGAAGGTACAATTTCTCGGACATGACATTGATAGAAGAGGCATACATGTGGATCCAACCAAGATAGAATCTATTAAGGATTGGGTGTCTCCTAAGACACCCATGGAGATTCGCCAATTTTTAGGTCTTGCTGGTTACTATCGAAGGTTCATCGAAGGATTTTCGAAGATTGCTAAATCAATGACGAAACTTACTCAGAAAGGAATCAAGTTCGACTGGGGTGAAAAGGAAGAGAATGCTTTTCAGTTAATAAAGCAGAAGTTATGCAGTGCACCAATCCTGGCTTTACCTGAAGGGAGCGAAGACTTTGTGGTCTACTGTGATGCGTCACACAAGGGTTTAGGTGCTGTATTGATGCAGAGAGAGAAGGTGATTGCTTATGCTTCTCGACAACTAAAAGTCCACGAGAAGAACTACACCACTCATGATTTAGAACTTGGATCGGTGGTATTTGCTCTAAAAATATGGGGACACTATCTTTACAGAACCAAATGCACAGTATTCACCGATCAGTTGAGCCGTAAGGAATGGATTGAGCCATTGCGGGTTCGAGCTTTAGTCATGACAATTGGCTCGGATCTTCCCAAACAAATATTAGAAGCTCAGATCGAAGCCCAGAAACCAGAGAATCTTGTGAACGAGGATGTAGGCGGTATGATCAGGAAGGACATACCCAAGGAGAGGTTGGAACCACGCGCCGATGGAACTCTATGTTTACACGGTAGGAGTTGGTTACCTTGCTATGGAGACTTAAGATCCGTGATTATGCACGAATCCCACAAGTCGAAATATTCTATCCATCCCGGTTCTGAAAAGATGTACCAAGATGTGAAGAAATTATATTGGTGGCCAAACATGAAGGCTGACATCGCCACGTATGTTAGTAAGTGCTTAACGTGTGCGAGGGTCAAGGCCGAACACCAAAGGCCATCAGGATTGCTAGTACAACCTGAGATACCCGAGTGGAAGTGGGATAATATCACGATAGATTTTATCACCAAGCTTCCTAAGTCGTCGCAAGGTTTTGACACCATCTGGGTGATTGTGGATTGGCTTACAAAATCTGTCAACTTCTTGCCAATAAGGGAGAATGATCCGTTAGACAAATTGGCAAGGTTGTACTTGAACTGGATAGTAGCAAGGCACGGGCTACCTGCTTCAATTATCTGTGATTGTGATGGGAGATTCACATCCAATTTCTGGAAATCATTTTAGAAAGCTTTGGGTACAGATATAAGTATGAGCACTGTGTATCATCCAAAAACCGACGGCCAGAGCGAGAGGACTATTCAAACTCTCGAGGATATGCTACGTGCTTGCGTGATCGATTTTGGCAAGGGCTGGGTCAAACATTTGCCATTGGCCTGTATAAATACCCCTCTCTACCCATGGAGAGGGGGTTGGTTGTTTTCATTATCTCATTTGTGTAATAAGAACATTATTCCACTCCTTTCTCTCTCTACATTTCTTCACTATATGTCTTTAGTTTTTCTACCAAATTTGTATAAGTGATATGTGATTATGGTTTAGTATAATTGGACAACAAAACACAAACACATAAACACATGTCCAAAAATCAAAGAAATCAAAATTAGGATCACCAATTTTGATCACAAAATAGGCCTATCACAAGGCTTAAACAAACACATATCCACAAAAAAAAACAAAAAAAAACGGGATGGAATAATGAATCAAATAGGAACCAAACCTCAAAACTGATTCTTTAAACACTGAAGCCCTAAACGATCAACAATCTTTCAATCCAAACCAACCGAATTAAAAAAAATCCCCAAACCCTAAACGACCGCCACTCCCTTAGATCAAACAAGTAATGCATGTGAGTTTAGAGAGATAAATTAGAAACAAAAAAAATGAAAGCATAACTCTTATAGCAAATGAATGCTTCTAGAATTGGATAAGGGAAAAACAAGTAGTGTACAACATGAATTAGCCCTATAAACCAAGTGGCATCTAAACCTCATCCTCATTAAAGCCACGTCGGCTATTTAATACTAACATTAACAACAACAAAAGGAAGACAATAGTGGCATGGTAGTTTCATTTATATTATCTACCACCTCAACCTTTCCGCAATGTAATTAGCAAAGAGATCCTTGCGCGTTGTTAACTAGGGGTGAGTAGAAAAACCAAAAAAGCTGAAACCAAATCGAAAACCGAAATAACCGACCGAAACTAAAAACTGATGGTTCGGTTTTTTACTTTTTCATATGTATGGGTCCCATATGTAATTGTAGAAATTCGGGATAAACATTATTAGACTCATATTGACAAAAATGAAGGTAAAGTAGAATAATCAATTTTCTATGTAAAACAACTTTGTTTGTATAAACTGGTCACACCCAAATATAACGGTTAAAACCCGAAAAACCAAAAAACCGAATCGAAACCGATTAGAAACTGAGAAAATCGAACCGCCAAAAACCGAACGGTTTCGGTTTATGATTTTATAAAAACAGAATATTTTGGTTCGGTTTTAGCTAAAAACTTACCCAAACCGAATAGTGCACGCCCCTGTGAAAATAAAGGATAAACATAGTGAAACATATGGAAGAAAATAAAAAGTCCAACCCCTCAAAAACGTTAAAGTAATATATAGATTATGTGATTCATGGGAATGAGAAAACCCAAGCCTGGCCCAACTACAAGAAACATTGGCGTCACCCTAATTGTATAAACCATAGCTGTCAAGATCGTGAATAAACTCGTAAGATCGTACGATCTTACGTGCTCACTAGCTATAATCGTGTAGGATTGTTATAGGATCACATGTGAGGTAGTATCGTAAGTAAGATCGTGGGATCACACGTAAGATCGTAGGATCGGCTCTCGATTCGATCTTACCAATTTGATGAATTATCTTATTATTTTACGTTAAAACCTTATATAAGACTTGTATTTTTTTTCTTCTTGCTATTATATTACTTTATACTATTATATTTTGGTTGAAAAGTCATTTACAAGATGTCTATTTTTCTACCATACAAAGCTTTGATAGATGCGCTAAAAAAGAATAAGAATTTTATTTGAGTGTAGGAAATGAAGCTAACGAAACATTTAAAATAGATTAACTTTTTATGTTTTGGAATTTTGGCATGTTTAAGTTGCATGTATTTTTTTCCCTATCTCACTTAATTGTTTAATTAGCTTTAGACCAATTAATCTAGATTTATATACACTCTCTCACTATATTTGCCTAAAATCACATTAAATTTTACAAAAATTAAAGTTTACACAAAGAGTTGACATCGACACGTGGAACTTGTGTTATTTCTTTTTCCCACTATTTCTTTATTTTGTAACAGCATCATTTTGTACGCTCATTATGTAACCAATTTATGTTTGTAAAGATTTGTTGATTGTAGACATTGCTCTTTTATTATCATGATGTTACGTCAAATGTTTTCTTACACTATCTTATGAATTTGTGTTTTATATTCAACAGATATGTATAAATGTATACCGTTATGAACCGTCAATGCCTATTAGTAAGACAAGAAACTTTGGTGGGATCATACGATCTTGATCCGATCTTACGATCCCAATCTTGCAAAGACAAAAACGATCATGTATAAGATCTCGATCTTGACAGCCTTGATATAAACTGTAAAATAATGAAGTAAATAATGCCATGTTTTGGTTTTTATAGTAGCAATGAAGAGCTCTCTTCTTGGTCTTGTAGCTTCCTTATCTGAAAGTGATTTTGTCATCGCAAAGTAAGTGGCCAACACGCTTGAGTATTAGGAAGCCATGGTGACCGGAATGTGAATATCCTTGATCACAACATGGAAGCTATAACTGGAATTGACAATCAAGATTGATATGGTTGGGTCCATTCTTTTTGGACCTGAAAAAGGTCACTCAATCCTCAGTTTGCCTAGTGGCCATACGCTCGACCCTCAGTGCGTTACATCATCCAGGCACTTTTTTGCCCATCAGTGTGGTTTCCTATCAACACCGTTAAGCACGAACAACCCTTTTTAAATATGTGCAATCACGTGGGCGACAAGGCATCAATCAAGGAAGCAATCATTGCCGGCTGTGGCGGTATGAATGACATCAAATCATATCGTAACCACACAACCTTACTGTATAATCTTTTGTTCTTTTTTTTCTTTTACTTTACAAACATATTAGATTAATGGATTATATTGGATGTCGATACATAATAAATCTTTTCATGGGAGCCTGGAATGGCATTTTTGGTACTAAAATGATTATCTTCTCTTGTTTACAGTCTCACTTAGACTTCAGTATTGTGTAATACTAATCACTGCTTATTTTTTATGTGAGGAATCCCACTACATACTTCACCCCCGCACCAACTCATGGCTCTTCCGATTATTGTAAACGTGTTTTTGTGAACGGTGTGTCCAGAAAGGTTCTTGGGAGTTTCGCCAAAATATATCGTGTTCTGTTGATTCCAACACCTGTGATCAACCATGACTGGCATGACCAAGCCCAAATTTGTATTCATGGGTAAGTAAGAGTCTTTTAAGTTCCACCCTTATGCGTTTATTGGTAATAGATAGATGGCAGCATTCACAGAATCAAGCTCCATTTATTTTGATGCATTATGCATGGTTCTACAATCTATTCTACAATCTATTTTACGACATTAATCTTTAAACTTTGATGTTTTTTTAATGATAGAAATATATTCACTCAGAAAGGTGTTTGCAGGGATGCTTCACTCGGGTTATGCCAATGTGATAAGGATGATTGGATGCCGCTTGGAAACGGATTGTGGAGCTTTGTTATGTCCCCTTATGAGAAAAAAAAATCGATATCAGGTTCACTAGCGGGATTCATGGTTCTGTAGACATCTCTCTTGATGAAGGTGCTTGTCTTTGGATAAAAAATGTCAAATTTTGTGTCTGTATTCAAGGGGTGTCTGGATAATCTTGTTTTTAGTGCTTAGTAGATTATTGTATCTTAGAAAAGCTATTAAGCCCTTTCAATGTGTTTGGCCAAACTTATGTCTAGAGGCTTATATCCTTCTTGCGAAGGAAATAAGCTATAAAATGGTTTGGGGATTTTTGGAAACACAGAAGCTTACCCAAACACCCCCTCAGTTGGAAGTTTCTCTAACTTGCAATGTCTTTTTGGCAACGTTTCAAGAAAGATTGTTACCATTAAATGAACATCCAAATATGATGGTTGAAGAAATCATAATTATAGTCATGTATAATCTGTATATTCTACCCCACTGTTTTGCATATGGTTTGACAATCTGTGTCATGTCTAATCTGTATATTCTACCCCACTATTTTGCATATGGTTTGACAATCTGTGTCGTATTGTAGGGTCACAGGGATGGTGCTATTTCTTTCTCACAGTGGGAACTGCTTCGAGCCTGTGTCATAGATTTCGGGAAAGGATAGGATAAACACTTACCATTGATAGAATTTTTCTACAATATTCGAAGCACTTTATGGTCGAAAGTGCAGATCACCTGTTTGCTGGGCCGAAGTTGGAGATGTTCAACTCACAGGACCAGAAATAATTCATGAAACCACTGAAAAGATCGTGCAAATTCGTCAACGCTTGCTAGCTGCAAGGGATCGGCAAAGAAGTTACGCCAATGTAAGGCGAAAGCCTTTTGAATTTCAAATTGGCGATCGTGTTATGTTAAAAGTATCACCTCGTAAAGGTATCTTTCGATTTGGAAAACGAGAAAAGCTTAATCCCCGATACATTGGACCATTCAAAATCCTTGAACAGATTGGCCCAGTGGCATACAAACTAGAGCTTTCTGAAAAGCTTAGTAATGTCCACAATACTTTCCACATTTCTAATCTCAAGAAATGTTTATCCGATGAATCTCTCATCATTCCAATGAAAGAACTTCAACTCGACGACAAACTCAACTCTGTAGAAGAACCAGTGAAAATTATGGATCGTGAATTCAAGCAACTAAAACGAAGTCGTATTGCTATAGTCAAAGTGCGATGGAACTCTAAAAAAGGACCAGAATTTACACGGGAACGCGAAGATGACATTCGTGCCAAATATCCTCATCTGTTTTCAAACATCACTTCAAAATCCAATTAAATCTCGGGACGAGATTTCTGTAAGGATGGGGTCTATAACAACCCGCAAATTTTCATCAATGTAAATATTCATCTATTTAGTTTGATGCAATGTACTATCTATCTATTATATATGAACTACCTTTTTCAGGGAAATTGTTTGCTTTATTATATTACTTGCATTACCAATATCTCAATATACAATGCAACTTGCATAACTAAAGTTAACGAGCTCACGCAACCTACTTATGGCAATCCTATCTACATATATGTCAAGCAAACATCATAATATGTCAAGTCAATATCTTAATATCATTATTACAAAGTACATTACTCATATAATGTACCATTTGCAATGTTATATCAAGACAGGCTTTAAACCATTATCGTACACCTCTAAAACCCTAATTCCACGTAAAGTTAATATCTAAAGTTAATGCACAAGCTACTAAATCTTATGTACAAGTAATATAACATTTCATTTGAAATATAAACTCCCTCCAAGTCAAAGTACAAGCCTTAAAAGCACAATGTACAAGTCATTGAGCATGACATCCAAAATAGCCATTTTACCTCTGTTTTCCTAAGAATCTCATACAATCCATCAAGTACAAGTTACAAGCAAGTCATGCACTTCATTTACATTCTATAATCATCCTCATTTCATAAGATTTCATGAAATGAAACCTAGAAACCCTAACCTGAGCTAAATACTAAACCATGACCCGTTTCTTGGTTTTTATCCATTGTAAACCCAAACCATTACTCAAATAAGTTGTAATACATAATTTACAACTTTACAAACCACATTCCATCATCATTTCACCATTTTTACAACCATGTACACAATTTGAATCAAAGAAACCCTAATCGAACCCTAATTCCAAACCGCGACCCATTTACCTATTCTCACCCATTTTAAACACGAACCACTAATCAAATCTTGTTGTAAACCTTTAATATTAGTCTTGTAATCCATAATCTATCATTACTAATCAAATGTACTCGAAAAATGAGTAAGAAAAACCTAACCGTGCCCTTATGAACCCGCGACCTTATTTTTTTGCAATTTGACCCATTTTGAAGCTACTCTTTGCAACCAAGCACCATGGTGACTCACCTCCTTGCTTCCATAGCAGCTTACAAGCATGTCTAGCTCTCTTGCTTAGTGGTAGAAGCTCCACATCCTTCTCTTTGTCTCTCTTTCTACCTGCGGCACCACCAAGACCAAACAACACCTCCATGCTAGTCCTAGCTTTCCATACTCACTCCATAGCTCTTCCACATCACCTTGTAGCCTCCATGAATCATCTACCTCAGCTCTAAGCCTTGGTCCCTAAGTTTTCTTGGCCAACAAGGCCATTTGAGCCCTATATAAGTCGAAACATACACCCCATTTCAAAACATCCCCCACAACTTCTCTCTTACACACAAATGGAGTTCTAATACTTCCATAGCAGAATTAGAAGATCAATAGAAGTCCTAAGACCAGAAGTGAAGCAAAGAAACCAAGAAAAGAAGCCCCGGAGTTGTTATTCTAGGCGTACGAAGCTAAAAGTCCCGATTTTGACCCGTTTCGTAACGAGAGCTAAAAGATCCGCGATTCTGACCTTTCTAAGCTATAAGCTCAGACCAGGGTTCTCCTAAGCTTATATTTCTATTCATACCTTATAATGTTCATATTGAATCATGCTAAAATCAGAATATAAAGCTTGAACTTCAAACCCTATGTGTAATACTTTTTTATCCAAAACCGTACAAAGTACACCGAAACCCTAATTCACCATGTTCTTGCTTAATCTCTAAACTAAGCTTGTAAACTATTGTTATAATCTATCCCAATAAGCTAAACTAACATTAAAATAAGTGCTTTGATAAGTCATGAAAGAATTTGAGCTTAAAACCCGCGCGTTTTCATTTTAAAACCCTAATATAACCCGTTTTACTTCCTAGCTTAACGAATCGTTAATTTAAACTTGCGTTGTGTTAAATCTTCATATTTTAGTTTATTATAACTTATAAATGTCTAATAAAATGTTAAAGATAAGCTGCATTGACAATTGGACATAATTTGTAAAACTATCCATGTAAGGGTATAATATCGTAATTTTTAGAAACTTATAACTAAAAGGACTGAAAAGTAATCAATTTATCAAATTTAATAACTACAAGGGTCTATATTATGTCACAATTTTAAAGTACAAGGATTACTTGGTATAATCTTTTAAACAGTGAACACCCACTTGGTTTAAATGTAGATATCCCTAATATTCATGAAAGCAAACAAACTCTGGATTTAAGTGCAGGTACATCAATCAATGTTCAGAAGGAACAAAGTCTTGATTTAAGTACAGGTACCTTATGTAATGTCAACAAGGAAAATATCAGAGTGTGGTTGCTGAAAAAGCTGATATCTCAAAAACCAGTGTCATAGTAGATTTACAAATGATGAAATTCACAGGTACAAAAAGTGGATTTGGTCTTACATGGGCAAAATGGACCGGCCACACATTCACATATTTATGTGACCAAAGGTACCAGAAAAGATACCATTTACTAATTAGTCACACATGAACATTTTTATCGTGTGACCATTAGAACTGTATTGCCACACATTCGAACATCATGTGGCTAAAAGTAACTGGTAATATTGTTTGGTCACATATGAATTTCGAACGTGTGACCAATACAAGTAAGCTTGAAGCATTGGTCACGATATACATATAAATAGTGACAAATATTTGTCACACACTTGAACAATGTGACTAAATGCCATATATGATTACACTAAACATTTTGTCACACATTATTTTAGTGTACCCAAATTCCGTTACATATGGTCACGTAACTTAATAAGTGTGTCTAAAGTTTAGTTTGTGTTAGCTTGCCAAAAGCTAATGTGTTTAGTCACATTTACTTCTAACACTGTGACCAAATGACATATATGGTCACAATAAACGTTTTGTCACACAATCATAATATTCATGTGGCCATTTGATGATCAATAGTCACACAAAATACACATTTCTTTAATTTAAACACCATATGGTCACACTTATTAACACTTTTGGTCACTTTATGCTTAGTTGTATGTGACTAAATACCCAAAACAAACATGCTTTGTGTGGCTAAATATTACAAAAGGTCACACAAAGTTCAAATTCATGTGGCCATTGGATCATCAATAGTCACACAAAATACACATTATTTTAATTTAAACACCATATGGTCACACTTATTAACACTTTTGGTCACTTTATGCTTAGTTGTATGTGACTAAATACCCAAAAAAACCAATATATTCATAACAAGAAAATAAAAAAGGATTTTACACCCCAGCAAGAATCGAACACGCGACCTCCCTTACAAAAGTCAAGCAGGTTACCATCTTCCCAGAGCAACCTATTCATTAATGTAATGCATTTCCATTTTAATATAGAAGTTTAAGCTTCATTGTTAGTACAAATCTGTGATTTTGTCACACATGTTGTTTTTTGAACGGCCACACAGTCAGATATTTATGTGACTATATGTCACACACTTGAACAGTGTGACAAAATGTCATATATGGTCACACTAAACCATAGTAGTATCTGTTTAGATTGGGGGATGATTAATTAGTTATTAACCATATGCTTTGCACTAATTTATACAAAACAGGACTAATTTACTAACAGTATTAACTTACAAAGGCAATACTAATATTTACTCTAACAGCACTAACTACTTGGAGTAAATTCTTCAAAACTTCACTAGAAGTAAAAACTTCAACTAGCAGCACTAATCTTTAACTAACATTAGTAACTCTGAATCAACAACAAAAACTAGAAAACCAATATGAAGCCTTTTAAATCCCAACAATCCCCACCTAAACTTGATATTTACCTTGTCAATCATCAAGTTTACATTGTCACACAAAATATAGATGGTTGGTTACTAGTATTGTGGGTGATGCCATTTATAGATGTGTTACTTATGCCTTCTTATGTGGATGTGAGCAACAAGAGGGTTACAAGTAGGTCTTTACAAGTGGAAATGTAGCCTTCTACTAGTGATAACAAGCTCTTATCAATGATGATGCCTGCTATGGATGCTGTTATAGGTGACTGTCTGTGAGGATGGAGCTGCAGGGCAGTCATGTTGTAACACCTTCATAGGGGAAATGTAATCCTTGATATAGTGTTTCTCAACAATGAGGCCTGTTTTTGTTATCTGGTCATTTTAGTCTATTCTGGGCTAATATGTCTTTGACAGCAAAGAATGGGAAATGTAGTTGTTGTGGGTGTACTGTGAAGAATTGCTTTTTGTATTCTATTGTTGTATTTGTCTTTCTCAAAAGATCATGGGCATGTCTATGATCTTGACAGTATGTATCTTCATAAGTTGTTTCTAATATATCTTCACAGTTTTCACCAAAAAAAAGTACATGATTTTCACCATTACATAAGTCACCATAAAGTTTGATTGCTAAACAAAACACAAACAAAAGCTAACATCTAAAACATGTTATAACATGATCAGCTTCCACATGACACCTTTCTTTTCCCCTTTGCCTTATCTGCACAAGTTTTTGTTTTCCTGGCTCCCATTTTCTTTTCAATTTCATCCCATGTAGTAACACTTGCTAGTCCCAGCACACATCCTGTGACTGGTACATGGCTATACACGTTTGGATTGTTTTTCTTGCAAACTGGTACATATTTACCTTTAGACATTGCAGAGTTAGAGTCATCAATGCAATCCTTGTCTGTGTTTCCCTTGTCTGTGGTTTCCATGTTTGTGCTTTCATTGTCTGTGCTTGGAAAGTAGTTCCATTCTAGATATTCCTCAATTGTGTCACATCCATAAGCATCTAGCAATCCTTGTGTTGATGGCCCATAAAATACTGGAGCACTTGCTTTTTTTGCTGCCCATCTCCTGTCATCTGAGCTGTCTGAGCTAATGTCAATTATTTCTGCAAAAGAAAATTAAGTATAAGCAGATAATATCCTAACCAAAACACACATTTGTCAATCAAAATAAGCAGATAACACAATATAGAAGATAACATCATTACTTCATTAACCAAATACAAACCATTCTAACATAATAAATTCAGTTACAGGCATATTGTTTTATAGTAGATTAACATCTACTACCATTACATAAGGACCAAAAAACATAACATCATAAAGTAGATTAACATCACTATCCACTTCTAAGCTTCCTCTTCCCTATCTTCTCTTCAGCAAAAGTCAGCAAAAGTCATTGTATCTTCACTCCAAAGGTCTTGCCTTTAATAGCATCCCTGGTTTTAGCATTTGCAAGCCCAAGTACACAATTTGTTATTGGTACAGGGCTTTTGACAATGAGTGTTTTAGTTGATGCTTGTAGCTTAGCCTTAGACCCACATGCTTCTACTTTAGCCTTAGAAGATGCCTCAGATGCTTGTGCTTTAGCCAACATACATGCTTTAGCCTTTTCAATGTCTTTCCAAGAAGGTTTTACATCACTCTCATTACATCCTGATTTTGAACCCCAAAACCTGCCATTG
Source organism: Tanacetum coccineum (assembly GCA_026074375.1). Lineage (NCBI taxonomy): Eukaryota > Viridiplantae > Streptophyta > Magnoliopsida > Asterales > Asteraceae > Tanacetum > Tanacetum coccineum. The sequence continues at coordinate 37,716 of BQNB010055960.1, forward strand.
TCCTTGTACTCATCTGACAAATAGTGGTACCATTTGAGCAAACTCTTAGGTGGTTCTGGAGAGTCATAATCTATCTCCTCGGAAGTGCTAATTTGAGAAGTGCTATATGAGTCTGAGTTGTTGTTGTCTGAGCTACTATCTAAATTCACAACAATGTTTTCTGCAAGTTAACAACAAAGTCTGAGCTATGCATACTTAAGGAAGTCTTTTCAATTAAAGCTCTGACTAATGTTGACAGCAAAATGGTGTGTGGGTATGGCCTGAGGAATGGGTTGCTACCTATCCTAATATCCTTAGCAAGATCAAAATCAGTTATTTGGTTTTCACAATGAATTCCCAAACACTCCTTCATAATGTGGCTAATGCATATGGGTCTAATTTTTTAATCCAAACACCCCTAAACTGCTATATATGTGTTTAAGAATATAAAGGGATTCGAAAAAGGTTATCATTCTAAGAAACATGAGCAGATAAGCAACACACAGCAACACATATGAGCAGTTAAGCTTGAAAAAAAACATATAATGGACACACATTAGCAGAGAAGCTAGAAAATAAGCAAAAAAGGAAATAAGGAAAAAAAAGAAGATAATAAAGTTACCGTTTTGATTTGCCATGTTTGAAATTAGGGTTTATGAAAAAGTGTTAGGGATTACTGTAGCTGAACGATTTTGGTGGGTAAAATGAATTAATGTGTGTTATGAATGGGTGGAAGAGTTTAAGGGGGTAGAGGGATAGTTAGGCGGTGGTGGGTGGAATGAATGAATGTGTGTTATCATTAATTAATGTATCCGTTCAGTTCTTAGCAGTTTTAACTTACCTTAGCAGTATTAGGTTTAACATAGCAGAATGAACTAGTTTAACCAGTTCTAAATATCATAACTGCCATTCAGATTATCCAGCAAAACTTTCATACAATACTTATTAAGACTAAACAACACTTGAACTTTAATAAACATCATAACTTTCATTAATTAGGATTATCCATCAAAACTTCCATACATCCTTCATACTTATTCACAGACACAAACTGAACATTATTAACACTAAACAACCATTACAGCTGGCATGCCTGGCAGCACTAAGATGCTGTTTGTTTATTAAGAGGCTCTGAATCTGAATCTGATTCGCACATCTGAATCTGAATATTCGGTAGAAAAGTCTGA
>BQNB010055961.1:12085-25482 GCA_026074375.1 Tanacetum coccineum
AGACATTCAAATTCATGAAGTTCCTCTTGCATAGCTTCAATCCAACATGCTTGAGTTAATGCGTCTTTGTAGTTCTTAGGTGCTACTGACGTGAGAAAGGCATCATAGTAGCAGAATAAGGCTTGTTCATGGAGTTGTAGTCATGTGGAAACTGGTCTGTCAAGAGCATCGATTATATTCTCAAGTGGATGATCCTTAGTCCATTTGCTATTGTGTTCAGAAACTTGGTGATCTTGAGGCACAATTGTATGAATAACATCCGATGATGAGGATTGATCAGAAGCAACTTCTGGAATTGGAATACCAAAGTACGGATCATTACCCATATGCGCGACTTCAATATCATGATTATCTTCTTCAACATTATGAGAAATGATAGGAGTTTGAGTTTCTTGTGTTGTATGAGAGTTACTTGGTGATGGTGCATCTTGATCAACTGTAGTTAATACAGCATGTTCAGGTGCAACTACTTCAGGAATAGGAGCAATGACTTCTGGTGCTTGTAAATCAACATAAGGTTGGGGATTAAGTGACTCATCAAACATTGGTTGAAACAACAAATCCCAGTCAGATCTCGAAGGTGGTACAAATGGTGTGGAAGAAGGAGGGTTTGGTACGAGTCCTGAACTGATTGTTACAGGAGTCATTTCATGAAGTGCGGGTCCTGAACTGCTGTGTTCAGAAGCCATCGCGGTCAGCTCATCAAAATCAACATGAATGGTTTCAATTATTCGTCTGGTACGTCTGTTGTAAATCCGGAATGCTTTCTTCGTGGGTGCATATCCAATGAAAATACCAATGTCAGCCTTCGGTTGTAACTTGCCCAAATTCTCGCAATCATTCGTTGGGTAGCAGAGTGCACCAAACACATGAAGATACGATAGATCGGGAGGTTTGTCGTGTAAAAGCTCATATGGTGTTTTACCGTGACGACGACGTATCATGGAACGATTTTGGGTATAACATGCTGTGGCAACCGCTTCGGCCCATAGAAATAAAGGAGCTTTTGCATAAATTAACATAGTGCGGGCTGCTTCAATTAGCGTACGATTTCGTCTTTCAACAACACCGTTTTGCTGTGGAGAGCGTGCAACTGATGTTTCATGAGAGATGCCAACCTTCTCATAATATTCACGCAATGTCTGATTAACAAACAGATCCAATATTTGTTCTGATGCGACGGACGTTTCCTTAAGATGTCGTACTTGGAATCATTTTCAAAAAATTGATAATAAAAGCTTGATCTTCATCTTTTGATCTTCAACATTTTACCCATGTAAATTGAAGTAGTCGTCGACAATAATGAGGATGTACTAGTCTTCCACTCGCGACACGCATTGGGCCCACATAGATCCACTGCAACAGATAGGTTTTTTCTTGATTGTATCTTCAATTTGGGTACGTGGGTTTTTTCTTTTAACTTTTGCCTAAGCACATGCAGAACATAAGTGATTCCTTTTCAACTTGAGCTTAGGAGACCTCGTACAAGTCCATGATTCTTGTCCCAAAAAGAATGATTGATGGCACCAAAAGTTCAAGTGGAGATAGACGACCATGCATAACCAAGACTTGGTTTTAGAACGCCTTTCAATAGACAAATGGGAAGATCCATCATATACCCAAGTGAGAGGTGTATAAAGGTTATCCCCTCGAGATCCCCGTCAATAAATCAACACCTTCTAGATTGCGAATGAAAGCAATGGAGTGTTGACGAAAAGCCGACTTTCGAGATTTGAATCACAGAATTATCCCACAGAAAATAGATATGCCCAAGTCCATCACCGTAATAACCCCTTGAAAATGTAACATTCCCAATCTGATAGTCACCATAACCCATATCTTTGCAACGTTGATCATTTTCCCGAATTTGAACTATACCCAAGAGGAGAAATTATTTACTGATGAAATTGGTGAGCTGAGAGCGATCTCCGGTCATGTGCTTCGAACAACCGGAGTCCAAATACCAGAGGACGATTTGGACAACCTGCATTCATTAAGAGAAGTAGATGGAATATTGGTTTTTGTGGATCCCCAGGATTTACTGGGTTTGTTTAGCAGACTTTGGTTTTATAACCCTTAAGTGTTGCTAACGACTCAGTATTCATATTCTTCTATTGGTTATTCCGTTAAGTATACCAATTTTAACCACAGTTTGGGTGAATCAAGATTCTAAACTATTGGTTTTCCTAGAAGGCACTTCATGAGTAGCTGTAATCCTAGTTAAAGGGCACGCATTCCTACAATATGAAGGTCCACCATAGGTTTCCAAATGTATCCTATCAGAGGAGACACACTTTCCCTGTGGTTTTCTAAATATCTATTCTAGATTTACTCTTCTTAGGTTTTAGTTTAGCACGAAATTTCACATCATTCATAGAATTAGAAACACATAATTTATCAGAAGACATGCAATCATCACGGTTAATACAGACATAATCAGAATTATCTTGTTTCTTGAGATTCTGCACAACCGCAGATCCATTAACTTTAACAGTACCATTCCTTTTATTCAAACTAGATTTAACGTTCCTAGAGTGAGCTTCTACTTTATTCTTCGAATTACTACTGGTGTTTCAGAATCCCATCATTCCTGGATTTTCCTAAGGCTGTGATCCGCTAGCACTAGTAGAAAGTCTTACTCCTGTAAATGCAACACACCTTGTTAAAACTATGTTTAAAGTCGACTCTGGGTTTTTGTGTTTTCTGTGGATGTGAGTGTTCCGGCAAACCTAAACTTTCTTGTCCTTTTTTCCTCGGTGTGACCCTCAATTAATTGAGGACCACTATTGTTAGATGCTGAGGGCATGATTCTACTTAGTGGTGAAAGCAAATCCTGAATGACTTGGTATACCTAAAGCAGACTTAAAAGTGAATCTGAGGATAAAATTAGCTTTTACATGTTCGACATATCCCTAAGGACCACAGCTTCTTCCTGGGTAATCGCTTAATATACGTAGATGAGCAGTTCCTTTTATTCAAAATTTTGGTGTGAATGGTTTCCATATTATCCTTAGACAGTTTGTGATCACAGAGCGGTCACAGAGTCTCGTTATCTAACGCTTTTTCCTTTAAGTTTCTTAACTCATTTTTTAGGGCTGCTATGACCCCAAACCCTTATCCTGAAAGTTTTGCATTTAAATCAGAAATCTCCCAGACTTTATATGAGCTTGTTTGAATTAACGCATCACAGTGTTCTTTTGAATTGAACACATTTTGGTTTAATCGAGTCATAAAGTTTGTTTATCAAGTCTGTTTCAAATGCTCATCTCTCAGTAACAAGTTTTGTCACTTCTATGTTCCAATTCAATGGTTTAAGAGTCTCTATTTCATATACATGTCCATTTTGGGACTACACAATCCTGCCCTACATTTCCTTTTAAGGACTAATTTGCTCTTTCAACTTGACTATAGGACTGTGTCTTTTGCTGAGACTGAGCTCTCAATTCACTTAAATTCAAACAACTGAGTAAAACTTGGAGCATTTTGATTTAACACAAGAGAGTAATAACGCCTTTTTCTTGGTTGAAAAATATCTTGATTAAGTTGAGGAATCCAGCTTCCAAAAGTGATGCAATGTTTTTCTAGAGTTGTAAAACTCTTGGGTTTGCAGCAGTTTAATCGTAAGTTTCTTTATCAACGGACAGTCGCTTTTTACATAAATAGTAGAATATCATTAGACGTTGTGAGTTTCTCTAGATCTGCCTAGGTCTGAGGCACTCTTCGGGATGTAGTGGTGTATCGACGTTGTTTAGAGTGATTGTCCTTTTAGGCTAGTCAACGACACTTATCGATGATATTCACATTGGATGAAATCTGTATGATATCTATGATCATCTTCGATCAAGACTTATATTGTGTCAAGTTTTCTGAAGAGTAGCAATGGATGATAGCTAGCCAAAGTAGGAGTCGTATCTGCATGAATGAATGTCAATTCTTCACATCTTACTCGAAACTTCGGTTTTGATTCATTTTAACTTCGAAAGTTCTGGAATCCCAAGCTGTTGTTCGACAGCCTGTTAAATTGATAAAAGACTTTGGACATCGTCAAGCTCTTCAACCAAGTATTGGTTTGAAGTTATTGAAGATATCCTTTTTAATTCTTTAAAAAACGAATGATTTCATCTCGAAAACAAGCCTTTGTGTGTTCAAACCACCACCTGCCCTCAGTGATAGCTGTGGTAGTGGTTCTTTCTTTGACAACTTTATCAAAGCCAGTAAGATAGCGTTTAAGCTTTTTCAAGCTAGTATCACCATACTTACTTTAAGGAAGTTCTTTGGAACCTCACTATGACGTTGTGGAAGAATGAGATGGGTCTAAAGCTGGACCGTAGTCGCTTTCCATAGCATGTTCACTATATAAATCAGATGTCGACAATCGTTTGTAGTAACGTATTAAGAAGGCATAAATTGATGGGTTTCGTGTTTCACTCTATGTTTCTCAAACAATGGATCTTGTCTTCAAAAGAATTTTTGAACGACCTCTCTTCACAAGCATAATTTAAATCAGAATCAGGAATCACAAAAGTATCCATTTTAAGAATGGTATTCCCTTCATACAGCTTTGGCTTTGACTCCCGATCTTTCTTCAGATAAGAAAGGTTTTTAAACAATAGCTTGTTTTGTGGAATGATCATAACAAATTTTAATTAGTCAACATATAACAGTTTTGCGCAGATTGACCTCTTGAAAATATGTTATCAAGTTGCTTGATTTTCTTTTCTAAAGCAATTTCCTCTATCAAATATTTCTGTTTTCTTCTATTTTTAATCTTTTTTAAGATCAGAAACTTTTTCATTAAAGAATCCCTTTTCTTACACTTGTTCAAAAAGATTTTGTTAAGCGTACAAATCTCGGCATACTGTTCATTTGATCTTAAAAACTTTTTTTCACATTTTGCATTTCTTTCAAATCTTTAAACTCTCTTTATATCTTGTCAAGCTCGTAGTCAAAGCTTTGATAACATTGTGCAGTGCGTCACTTGGGGTAGATAATTGTTCAACCATAGATAATATCACGGAAATCTTGTTGAGCAAAAGAGTTAGGAATTTCTGGACAGTTTCCTGTTGTGCTTCACTCAGGTACTGAGAATAAGGAATGATAAGCTATCACTATTTTTTCAGTATCTGACTGACTCACATTATTAGACTCAGTGAGTGCATCTGAGCCATTCCTGACAATTCGCCATAAGAGCAATCTTGGCTACATTGAGTTCATCACAATCATAGTCATAGGCATCCAATCTCGCTTGATACGCAGCATGTGGGTGATGACTTCTGAGAGGTTTTTGAATGTCAGGAAGTCCTGGATCTGCCAAAAATGCTATTTCTTCCTCAGTTAAAGCTTGACTACCTGCTTGAGCTTGAACCAACAACACTTTATCGTTGAACCATGTTTCATCCCTTTTCCGCTTAGGCTTAGTACACTGCTTGGCAATATGACCACCCCTTTGCAATTGTACAAATAACAGTCCCGTTGTTCCCCGTGTTCATCCCACTTGCCCCAGGTGTGTGTTTCTAGTGTTCAGCAGTATAATGGTTTGTCTCCCTGAACAGGTTCACAGTTACTTTTCATCATAGATGGTAGCTTGTTGACCAGGTTTGACGAAGTCCTAGCTGATTGTTGGTAGTAGGATAACAGATGTGACAACATCATTAAAAATGACATCATTGATTAATTGCATCATTGGATCTTCCCCCTTTCTGGAACCACTGACAACTAACTGAGTCTGGTCGGAAAATTCAGGTTGTTGCTGTTGATGCTTGTGAGGGAGTATATTCCAATTGTGGGATTGATGGTTTTGTGGAGAGTAAACGTTGGTGAACGTGGATTGAAACTCATTTGTTGGATAAGTGATGAAAGAGGTGTCGATTGATTGGTTGTGAATTATTGAGTTTGGATAAGTTAACAAACGTGAAGATTGATATGTGAAACGTAAATTGAGATAGAGACTGTGGCGAAGTGTGTAGATGAGATTGATAAGCTGGCTGAGTTAATTGGTGAGATGCAACTAAAGCAAGAGGATCGGGGTTGCGTTCATGCATCAAACGAACTCATTTGCATGTCTTTCATGTTGTTGCAGGTAAGCATGAAGCTGATCAACATTGGTAGTGTGCAAGTCTTGACAATTAACATCATAACAAATTTACCCATTCTCAGGAAGAGTTGTTTAAGAACTTGGTGTTTACTTGAAAACTGCTCAATGGCATCTGTAAATGTTCATATCATTGAGTAACAGAGTAAACCTCAGTAGTTGTACTCAAGTAGCGTGCTCTCCTTTCTTGTAAGTGAACTTATCTAATCATCATACAGCATGCACTCACGTTTCTATGTTTGTTAATGACGTTCGGTTGCATAGCATTTTTAATCTCTCCCAAAGATCTTTTGCCACCGCGAGTTGACTCACAAGAGCATAGATTTTAGTTTGGTAGGCCTTGGAGAATGAGTTTATAGCTTTGATGTCGCATCTGCTGAATGGAATTCAGCTGGAGTCAGTTCACATATTCCTTAAGCCTTGTTACTCATCCTCAGTTATTGAAGGCCAAACAAGGGGTCCTTTTCATCAGATGCTAGAATCATACCCTTCCATGGGTCTATTCATCATATAAAGTTCCCCCCCCACCCCCCCATTCTGCTTTTCCCATGAATCATACAAGTGTTTTTGTCGAGCATAGTGGTTTGTTGTCTCCTCCAGAAAGAAGTGACTTATCAGCAAGAGTCGTCATTGTGGTATCAAAAAGATTCCAAATTGATCAATCGGTGGTAGAAAGAAATTGTGTTTGGTTATGTGTTTGTTGAGTCTTGAAATAAATCTTGAAACTACACGGGATTTTACAATTCTTAGACAAAACCGGGAAAACAAGTGTTTGTTTCACGGGATTTTACAAGTCAAAGAAAGAACCGTATAATTTAGAAATGAGTTTATTAGGTTTAAACTTAATTTATTTTCACTAGTTTGGTTGACAAAAATAAGCTAGTTCTGGATCCTACTCGTTCGGTTCTCCTCGTTCGGTCCTACTCGTCGGATCCTGCACTCGATCGTATTCTCGGTCCTCGTTTGGGGGTCTACTCCGTTCGTTGCACTAGGAAAGACTCGTTCGGTTGTCACTAGAAAGAACTCATTTCGGTGTCCACTAGGGAAGGAACTCGTTCGGTTGTCACTAGGAAGGAACTCGTTCGGTTCAAACTAGAATATGCTAGTTCGGTTGACTTGTTCGGCTTACTCGTTTGGTTTCCTTGTTCGGTCCAACTCGTTCGGTCCCACTACTACGAGACTCCAAATCTTCAAACTAAAAAAACACGATTTCAATGGTTTTTACAAAAAATCTGGTACAAACTATGTTACTAACCCTATAGGAACAATAAAAATGAAAACATTAAGGTTTTTAAGCCAAAAAAATTTGAATCACTATTTTGCTCTTTGTAAAGGTTTTTTGAACACAAATCAAATACAAAAACTAAACACACCACTCTATGGCTCTTGGTACCAATTGTAGAATACTAGTAATTCTTATGATCAAACAAAGAACAGAGTGAGATGTGGTTGTGATGTTAGAGATAGAAAGGATGGAAAAATGGATGAAATGTATTATGGAAAAATGGGAAAATGGAACAACCAACCTCTCTAAGGCTAGGAGAGGGTTTATATAGTACCTATAGTGGCCGGCCATGGGCTAGGATGGGCCTCCCATGGGCCTTGGGCCGGACTATATTACAAATCTACACATTATACTAACTACAGCAAGACCTTTACAACTTGGAAAGTGACCCGACACTTTTCGTTTTTCAACAGAATATCACTTACGGCCGGCAAAATGGGCAGCCTGCCTGTCAACACGAAGATAAAGGCTTCCCTATTATCCTGAAGTCGACTTAGAGCAATGGCACCGGATCAATGAGAGTTGAAGAAGAATGCAAGTATACTTCACTGCGATTGTATGGTAAATCTCACTGGTGGTTCAAAGATAACGGTTCTTACATTGATTGACACACATCTGGAGGTGATCGCAGGGCTGTACGGACCCATATGCGTATCTTAAGTGTCGTCAGAATTGAAGTCTTCCCAATGTATGGGTACAATTACATGAAGAAGATTGTCCTTCGTCGAGCTGATCTCAAGGAATATGTCATCGCGGAAAGGGACTTCAAATATCTGTACCCTAGTGACTTTGAAGATCTGTACCTGTTGAATCTTCAAGGTCACTTGAACCATCTCTCACCCGACAAAAGATTCTCCACTACTGCTGTCAACTTATAGACCAGAAACTTGTTTATCATAACAACGCGTAAAGACTCCAGTTGGGAATGAGAGCTACCAACGCAGTTAACTCACCAAACCTCGATGGGATGTCCAAAGGAATTTGAGACAAGCATGACTTCACCGTAATTGACTCTCAAGGGCCGTCACGTTTAGGGACAAATATGGGGTTCAGATGATCATGCGGTTCAATGAAATCCACAAGTTCAGTGATGGTACTCTACACCAGATTGATGAAGCATTGGATTACAGAGTTAAGGAATTCAGGGTCAACAGGAGGAATCCGGGGATGATTACCTGTTTTTATGGACGAAGAAAGACGGTCGACATAAGAGCAGAGTATATGTTTGCACACAGAAAACTACTTAAGACAAGAGTATCTTTCAGAATCTGGAAAGCTTTGTTGGTGGCAGGATAAGAGATGGAGACTACCGACTGCTGAAGAGAACCGAATGAGGGGTAGTTTTCTTATATGTTGTTGTCATATGTACATTCTAACGTATGATTAAACTGTCGCTTAGGCTGGTATAATTAATAGTTCAATGTTCATATGTTCCATAATCGGCTTGTATAAACCTGACACACTTTCTCCCAAATTTTCCTAACTTAAATCAATTGAGACCCAAAATCTCAACGGATTTGAAATTTTTGCTCGGGGGAGAAAATGTGATTTAATTATGAAAATCTGATAAAAATTGTGATTTCTTAAAGTGTAGGCTCTCTCATATGTGCTAAACTCTTTCGAATATCGATGCACATATTGAGGGGGAGCGAATGGTTATGATGGCAATTGTGGAATCACCTAAGACCGACCATGTAATTACTTTATCGGAGTTATAAGGATGGTAAGGTTAGGTACTCGATCCCACGATCCCGCCAGAGCCGGAGGGATCTACCCAGGGACAATCCACTAGTTAGTGTAGAAGTCCTTAGGTATGATCATAAAAGGAGTAATGTGAGAATAAGGGAATAGTGCGGACTGAGATGGAGCTAGTACTGGAACACACCCAACAAGGTTCTAGTAATGAAATCTCGGTAAGCACTGAAGGGGTTGAAGAATGAAAAAGAAATGCCAAGATAAAGGGTGAAAAGAAAGCAGCCCTCCTTAAACCTTAGGCAGAAACCGGGTCACCGCATATGCTGTCAGAATCACATGGTTGATTGCTGACATTGAAGACAAGTATCATGGACCCAGTGATACGCTGCACAACCCTCCCTAGCCACTCAAGATCCCTCAAAGGATTCTTGTTTCATTTCTCACGGAGATCAATACATTTCTATCGTCTCTCTCACTCCGAGTCAGACGATATTGAAAAGGTGGCAGTCCGCTCCAGCCTCCGACTACCAAAAACCAAAAATGCACAATTGAGTCTAGAGCCATGAGATCATCAATAAATCTCGTTAGGACACTATTCCAATATACTTGTGTTTCACACACTGTGAAAACAAGGATTATCTTAAGAGTCCTACACATTATCCTTGTGATATTGCCAGAACATCCGAGTGATACGAAGGTTTTCAAAGTGAAGATGGAAATCCTGCTAGAGCCAACATCAAACAAGCTCTAGGTAGGTGACTTGTGAGACTCTTAATGGATTAAACTTGTGACACTAGGCATCGATTCGGTCTAGATTATCAATTAACAGAGGATGAATTTTGATAAAAGCTTAAAACTCTCGATGTGTTACAAAAATCACTTTAACTAGTGACACATCGATTGATTTTCAAATCAATTTTATCTTCAATCGGTAAGATAGTAAATCACTGATTCACTCTTACCGTTCTATTAGTAGCAATACTATTAGTGAGGTAGCCTGCTTTGAGGTGTCCGGTAAAGAGATACTAGCAAGTACAGTGAATATAATGCATCTGCGTTAGATGATCTAACACTTTGAGCTGGAAACCCTGTCAAGGAGGTTCTTATAATTAATCTACCTGATCACAGGTACAGTATTTATACTATAAAATGGTCCTCGCAGAATCGGAGGTTAATGCAACCGAACTCTGACGAATGACAAAGCCATATTCGTCACCAAGCTTTATTGCTAACTGTTTCATTACAGGTTCATATAAAGATGGAGATGGCGTCAACCTGTTCCAGCAGAATCAAGTTCATAGCCACGTGCTCATACTCAAGACTCAATGACTTTACAACATCAAGAAAGAATGACCTAAAGCTTCCGCAACTCTGATATCAACTTCTTCGTCAGCAAGTTAAATTGATGAAGTAATACGAGCATAAAGTCATGCTTTCAAGATTGCAACAAGTATGAGCATGTCGGCCCAAAAGTCACAAGCACGCAAGATGGCAAAAGATCACAAGATGATGAATAGAGATTTACTTTGGCTGATGATCTCAAGAAAGCTCAAGATTACATTCAAAGACTAGCCTAAAGGAAAAAGCTCCAACTTAAAGTCAAAAGATCACTACTCACTATGTACAAAGAGATCAATGAATGAAGAATCAAAGATTACGAGCTGAAGTCAAAAGTCCAAGACATATAATGCTAGGATTCAATTTGTATTTTCTAGGGTGACCTCCCTTAGGGGGAGATTGTTAGGATTATGAAAATCCATGTAAAAGACTCGGTCACCCCATGTTATATCTAGCATAGGTTAGCTCGTAGTCTTAGTATTAATCGTTTAGTTACCGTACGACTTATGGTGTTGGGCCGGGTCTTTACCCACTTGTTAGCCCACTCCATAGCCCGCTTAGGGGTACCAAAACACTTGTATAAATACCCCTTTCCAGCCATGGGAAGGGGTTGGTTGTTCATTTTAATATACACATACTATACGGTGTTTCTCTTACTAGAACTAGCACTTTATCTCTCTACAAATCGGCCAACCCAATCTCCCACGCTTGTGTTATGATATCCAATATAATACAAAAAGTGTAACAAGATTCATACCAATTCCAAGAGCAAAGTATGATGATTTCACAAGAATTTCCTAAGAACACTTTATTATATTCAAAGCAAAATCCAGAAACTATGAACAATTCTGTCACAATCGCTTATAGATTCGAAATAACACTATAACTATGCCTCTTCGATGGATCAAAACCTAAGAACAATGATGAACTTCAACCAAGACTATCCAACATCTTCAAGAACTTTGATTCTAATGGTGGTGATGATTTATGTTATCAAGGTGGTTTGGATCAAAGGTTCTCAGGCCTTTATCACCAAAAACACCCCTTCTAAGGGTTCCAAACGAAATGGGAAGTTTGTATGTGAGTTGTATGAGATATGAGAGGCAAAGGGGCTTTATATAGGCTTTTTTCTAGGGCCAAGTGCGACGGTTTTAAGGAGTTAATGCAGGTGCATTTATTAGATTTTAATTCTTCAAACTTTTGGAGAAAGTACGACGCACAATGTTATAAGCGCGGCGTGCATCTTGAACTTTAGATAGAAATCTTTTTTTATATTCGCCTCCCAAAGTGTGTAAATTCTTAAGCTTGGGTCTGTAGTGTCTTCAAGTGAACCTATAAGCAATTTAAGTAACAAAAGTTCACGAGAAATGATAAAATATACATAAATAACTCCATAGAAAACATGTATAATTTGGACGTTATCAGTTATGTTAGATATGATTGAAGTGGGATGATCAAGGTGTGTGAAGCATGGATCATTTGTTTGTGAGTTGTTATGATTCAGAATGGATGTGAGTGACCATTCATTGGTATAAAATAAGTATCCTTCGTGAGGAATATCTAGAAGAATTCTGAATTCTCTTAGAGTAAAAAGAAATCTTTCTTCATAGATGTTGAAAGAGACAAACCAATTATCGTTTAATTGATAAAATTGAAAAGATCGATAAAGTTCAATGAGGAATTATAGGTAAATCTTTCCATCTAAGTGGTAGAAGGATTGAAAACCACTTTTAAGGAAAATTTCTTCAAGATTAAGTTAAGGGTTGAAGTTGTTGTCAATGATTATTCCTTCGTGTATGGCGTGATTTACAAAGTCTTCATATGACATTTGATATCTAAGCAGTTTTTAGTGATTTCAATGAGAAAATATTGTAGATAAAATATAATGTGATCTCTAAGTGTGTGTCTACATGGACTTGATGTGGGTGTGCGGTTTGCTTGACTCAAACCAAAAAAATTATAGCGATAATACTAGTAATAAGTGTGAAAACTAAAGAATTGTTTAAGCTCTATTTGTTTAGAACATATATCTAGGATAAACAATAACAATGATAACAATTATGCAGTGGAATATAATGAAGACAATTGTTATTGAACAAGATTTTATTATCATACGTTTCTATCAAGCCTCAATATTATTTGATCAGAATAATACAATTACCTATCTCTAACAGTATCAGGGATCAAGGAAAACCTTGATTACCTTGAGGCTCCATCACCACTATAGACGTCTACATTTTTCTTTGTGTACACACACACACTTTTCTAGATGCTAAAACTATGTGTCAATAATCTCTTTATATAGAAAGATCATGACTTACAAAGGAAGTTAACATAAAGATATAAACAAGTAAATCTTTTAAACATTAAGAAATATCTTTTGTTATATTTATCTTCTTAAGGAGATCTTCCAGAATCTTCATCTTTTGATATCTTTGACCAAATCTTCCATAATTCTCCACCAGCTTGTAGAATTCCAATCTGCTAGATTTAGTCCTTATGTTTCATTCTTTTATTTATTTTGTCTCATCAAATCTAGAATCCCAACAATCTTCCCCTATTTGATGATGACAAAACAAACAAAGTCGTGTACGAACTTCATCATAAAGCCAAAGCTTCCCCTGAAGTTGAGATGTAATCATCTCCCTGAATGAAACAAAACTTCCCCTTAATTGTAAACTGCTAACTGCTTCCCCTTAACTTAAGATCTTCCCCTTAAGTTAAACTCTCCATGCCAAACTCTTCATGCCATGCCACCACAGGATCTATAAGTTGCTCTTCATATAATCAACTTCCCCTTTTTGTCTTCATCCAATAGGGGAATGTATGCAACTTTGATCTTCACAACCACACATCATATATCAAGACTTTTAATCTAATCTTTCCACTGACTCAAATTACCCTCCATGAAGTTCAATACAAATAATGAACTCAAGTAGTAGAAAGCGTAAACTAGCAGTATTTTCAATGACTAGCAGTAGTAATGAC
>BQNB010055961.1:26190-38880 GCA_026074375.1 Tanacetum coccineum
TTGCTTATTATCAGTAGAATTAGAATCCAAACCCAAAAAATCATTGAACCATTCAAAAACGCGATCACGAACGTAAACTCGATTTTCAATTCACGCCTCGTTGGGAAACGACCCGGGAGATTTTTGATTTTACTTTGGTCAAAAGTAATTTCCTAGAATCTTTTGGAATACGTATACTATATATTTGATATAATTACCCCTAAAAAGGTACGTTATCAGTATGTGTCATAAAAAAATTTAAATTTTGGTCAAAATTACCTTTTTATGCTATGTTTTGATATATTACAAATCATTTTAAGGAACAAGTAAATGGCAATTGAAGGAACAGTTTCTAAGGCTTATTTTCCCCTACACTTAAGTTGAACATTGTCCCCAATGTTCTATATAAGTACCCGTAAAAACAAATAAAGGAAAAAGAAAACAAGTAAAAGAAACTAGTACTCCCCTGGTTTGCTCAATAATGGAGAAGAAACATGCGATAACTATTTAAATCGTCCTCCAAGAATCATCTAATGAAACTTCCTAAAAACTTCCAAGCTTCTTCTTATCAAATACAACCTGTAATCAAAGACAAAGGCAACTACACCAAGCGTAAAATCGACGATATATATATATATATATATAAATATATATATATATATATATATATATATATATATATATATATATATATATATATATATATATATATATATATATATATATACAACAAGAATTTAGGGGTTGACTCTATGAAAGCAGTAAAGATAGGATAAGAGTAATAATGTAATCATAGGTTTATGCAGGTTTATAAAAGAATTACAAATTTTAAATGTTGTGCAAACTATTTTTCAAAAACACTTGAAAATTTTCAAATTTTCCTGTAGCTGGGCTCACGACGCCATCAAGAGTAATCATGACGCCGTCTCCAGGCTCTGAGAGAAATTTTTATTTTGTTTTCCTTGAAAAACTTCATGCACTCGATTATATAAGTTATTTCCTATATGAAATTGCTGCATGAAACCTTGGATTAGTCAATACAATCATATGACTCGAAACTGATGCGAATTAATCTAAACAATTTATTTTATATGTTTGAATTGGTTCTTATAAACCGGATATATTCCCCTACACTTACTTTGTTTCAAAATACCCTTGATTGTAAATAAAACGAGGTTACAAAAAAACAAAGCATGATTACAAAATGATTCAAACATAAAAGAATAAATGAAAAGAATTATATAACACCCCCATTTTGATACATATAGCAGGGGAAGCTAATATGGGGTATTATTTCATAGTACAACAATCATAATCATATAAAATGAGTCATAAAGAGACGTTTTGGAAAAGTTGTTATCATTCATTTATTCATCAGAGTTTTTACAAACAGAGGTCCCAAAATCTACAAGAAATCAAAAAGTTTAAATGATAACGGTTTAGCCATCTTCAAGTCCGTGCCACTCCGTACCATATGATGCTAATTTACCTGAGATAAACATGCTAAAAAGTCAACACAATGGTTGAGTGAAATTCATAGGTTTAAGTAAAGTATTTTGAATACAAGTTCAATAGTGGGTTACGTTGTTATACACCCATAGTTTGTAAAATATTATTATTTCTTTAAGCTCATGACACCGAAGCCATAGGTTAATCAATAACCACAAGTAATTGCCCCAACGGGTGTCTTTGCCAAACACCCGCAAAGTTATTCAAATGATGTGCTATTGGTTACCGAAAGTATAGGTACACCAACGGGGAGTCTAGTCCCAAATAGATCTATTCACAGCATTTGCGCTTACCCCGATGAGTAATTAACAGTTCATGATAGTGGGGACTTAATGGCAAAAGTAGGGCCTTAGGAAATAATGTATCAGGATAGCATACAGAAAAATACTTGCATTCATGGTTTATAGCATGTATCCCGCCTTCGCGGGTTTTGAAATATA
Source organism: Tanacetum coccineum (assembly GCA_026074375.1). Classification (NCBI taxonomy): domain Eukaryota; kingdom Viridiplantae; phylum Streptophyta; class Magnoliopsida; order Asterales; family Asteraceae; genus Tanacetum; species Tanacetum coccineum. Next base: position 28,119 of record BQNB010055961.1, read on the forward strand.
AAAGATTGTGACATGCCGAGCCTATGGACACCTTATTAGTTACAGGGAAATCTTATTGATGGCCAAAGTATATGAAATGAAAGTTCGGCTTTGTCACAAACCTGGGTAATATGTCAAGTCTTAGTTTTTGATCTGGATATGTTTTATATCATAATGAAATATTCACTTTGAATGGATTTTTTTTAGGCATTATTGTATCATGTCGGGCCATCATTTCATTCAGTGATCATGTAGTGTATAAAGTTGAGGAGCAGGAAGGAAATTTAAATCGTAAATCCAGCATCTCATCAAAACGTTATACGAAAATGAAATCTCTTATATGAAGCTTTCCATAGTATCGTGATACAATAAGATTTCAAGTGGTACTTTAAATCTAGTTGAGTTGATGATAAATTACGTTAATTACTTAACGTAATTTGATTTTATAAACGTCGATCGATGATTAATAATAATAAATGTATCGGGTTTTAATAAAATTAAGTTTTATAATATTTTTATATATTTTTATAATTTATATAAAGATATAATATTTTATTAAGAATATCAAATTGGCAAGAAATACCCTTGAATTATAATTAATTACAAAACTAGTCCTTTTAATATATAAATTATATAAAATAATCCCTCAACTTTGAGACTTGGCAAAAATAACCCTTGGAGTTATAACTTCCATAAAATAATATTTTCAGTCCTTGTAGTTGAAATTTTTCAAAAGTTACAATATATACCCCTAGGCATGGAAACTTTTGTAAAACTAGTCCAAAATCAATAATAATGATATTTTTCAATATAGAAAGTAATTTTCAGGTTATAGCTTGTTAAAATAAGTTAGGAAAAATAGCTTATACAAGCTTTTAGCTTATAAAAATGGTTTTTGAGTTTAAAATGCCAAAACGGGTTCATTTGGTTTAAAAAATTAATTTAACGGGTTAGGGCTTTTAAGAATTGATAAAATGCTTATATGAATGTTAAATAATCTCATAGAAATTTCCCATTATAACAGCTTGTGGGTTTAGCTTATAGAATTAGAGAAAACAAGATTTTAGGGTTTCATAGGTTCGGTTTGAATCAAATGGAAAAATGCATGGGTTTTTGAGCTCAAAGCTTTTAACAATGGATTAAACATGATCATATGAACATTATAAGAGTTCTAAAACAGAAGTAGAGTTTATAGAATAAGATTATGAGCTTACGTGGGCTAGAATGGGTAGAATGGGGCTTTATGCACTCGCACGCCTAGAATACGACTCGTGTGGCTTCAAGACTTGGTTTATTTGCTTCACTTCTGGTCTTGTGACTCTTTAGAACTTCCTTGATCCTTCTTTGGCTGTGTTTAAGACTCCATTGATGCTTATGTGAGTTTTTGAGAGGTGAATTGAAATGGAAAGGGTGCGTCCCCTTTTTATAGTGTGAAATGAACTTAGAGGCCACGTTAGGGACTTGGATTAGTGTCAAGGCTAGGGAAGCTGATTTGGAGAAGCTATGGAGTGAGTCTTGAGGTCTAGATAGTAGCTATGAAGTGCTGGAGGTCTTGGAGGGGTGTTGAGTGGCCGCGACATGTCTGGAGCAAAAAGGGTGGATGTGGCTTTCTTGGTGACCAAGTGATGGGTTTGAGGTGCTTATAAGCAGCTTATAGTTGAAGTAGCATTGTCATGGAGGTGCTTGTAAGCTTGGTTGAGTTTTAAAATGGGTTAAATTAAAAAAAAAGGGCGCGGGTTTAAGTTTGTAACGGGTTAGGGTTTTGAGCTTTTATTTCGTGTACATTGGAGTAATAAGGAGGGAAATATGATATAAATGTCATGCATTGTTTGTTTGTAACTTAGGTTGATTAGTTTGTACGAAATTTTTAAGAAAAATGGAGGTAAAATGGTTTATTTGAATTCATGCTTCGAAGACTTGTACCTTGTGCTTTAAAGGGCTTTTACCTTATTTTGGAGGGAATTCATATTTAAATTTGATGCATAGATTACTTGTATACTTGCTTTGTTTGATTGTGCATTCACTTTACGTTACCTAAAATTAGGGTTTAGATGTAAACGTTAATGGTTTAAGCTTGTTTGATATAAACGTAGAGAAAACTACGTTAAATATATAACGTGTATAATAAAATGGATAACAGATCATTGATTTGAAATGTTATGATGTTTGCTTGACATATTTATAGATAGAATTGTCATAGGTAGGTTGTGTTAGCCCGTTAACTTTAGTTTGCTATGTAAACAATGTTACATAGTAGAATGTAGTAAAGCGAAAAAATTTCATGTACAAAGGTGGTTTGTATTAATAGAATGATAGTACATTGCATCTAATTTAATAGATGAATAATTACATTGATGAAAATTGTGGGTTGTTATAGTCCTCCTCCTTTAAAAGAAATCTCGTCCCGAGATTTAGTTGGATGCCGGAGTGATGTTTGAAAACAGATGAGGATACTTGGCACGAATTTGATCTAGTCAAGGAGCTGACTCTAACTTATTGAATAAATAAAAGGGAGGGTTCTCCTACATGGTTTAAGTGCGTGGTGATAGGGGTGTTAGTAATTGTACACACCTATCTATTGGTAAGAAGGAGCCTTATGTTGAAAAACTAGTTGTTGAAAAGAATTTTACCTCTCTCTACTTCATTTGGCCTATCGAATAAACTAAGTTCTTCTCCTAGAGGAGAAACTTCCTTAGATTCTAATCCCCAATCATCATCAAACATCTCCCAATTTAAAATATCAACACCTAGGGATACACTTTTTCTAAATAAACCCGGCTTAAATCCATAATGTCTCTTAGGGTCATCTAGGCATGGGTGATAATAGCAATATAAATCCCTAAGGTGGAAAGACGCCACAAGAGATAAAGGCGGTGTATGAATGGTCAAATTATCTAATACCTTCATCCTAAAACTATTAGGACTTTGTGGTTTGATGGGTGGTTTGAGGCCTCTTTCTTTTCCTAGACTTACATCTACGGATGGATAATTTGGTAAGGGATTTGGTTAAGGCTCTGGCTCATCAAAACTAGGAGCTTCCCTAAAACTAAGAGGAATATCATGATTACTAATATTCAAGCCCAAATCCTCTAGTTGTGTTTCATCTAAAGATTCTACCTCTATCGGGGTTCCTAATGTCTCTTCTACTTCTTTCCGGTAAGTCACGGGTGGTGTGTATGCCTCAAATGATGGGAGGACTTGTGGAGAACTTTGAGGGTTCAAACATTCTGCATCATGTCGGGACTTGATGTTTTGGTTATTCTTTGTACCATGCTTAAAGCCAAAGGTACTTTCCCTTACAAAAGGTGGAGAGGGAAAGATTGTACGGATGTGTTTAACATAAAGTGACTTTGGTGAGACAATTTTTGGTATATGGGAGGGTACCTCTTTCATAAGAGTTTTTGAGAATTTATGATCATTAAGGGGTTCCAAATCCTCGGTGTCGGGATACCTTGTGATCTTCTCGATCTTTTTGACTCTATTTTTTTCCATCCTTATTTCTTCCTTTAATTTCCCTACAACCTCTAAAGAGAGTTGCGTGAAATCACTTCCAATTACACCCATGTACTCATCGAGTTGCTTAAATTTCTCTTTTTGATCGAGAATGAAATTCATCACAAGATTCTCGAATTCCTCTTGTCGAGATGGTTCTGAGGGTAGTTGATACACTGTGTTGCTTGTCATTCCAAATATGCTTTTGCTTCTTCCCATTAGTGAGATTGCTTCCTTTATGAGTGTATCAACTTTACATTTAATGACCCCTAGTAACTGTTCAATGTCGGGGTTTTCATAGTCGAGGTTCCCTTCTCTCGGGGCGAAGAGGTCATTCCACCCCTCATCCTCATATCGAGCTAACTCCTCGATAGTGGCCCAAGCTTTTTCCGCACTCAGTTTCCTTAGCCGGCCTCTGCATCATAGGTTCCCCCCCCCCCCCCCATGTCCGTTTTAGGGTGTGATTCAATGCCAATCATAAATATTTTACGACTTGGAGCAAAGATCAATTCCATGGTGAGGGACTTTTCAGAGTAAGTCCTTCAAATGAGTCCATGCTTCAGATAAAGATTCTCCATGATGTTGTTGGAACATCAAGATATCATTGTGGATTTTGTGTCCTTCCCGGTGGAAAGAATTGAGCAAGGAAACGAGTAGTAAGATCCTCCCATGTGGTGATGGATCCTACTGGAAGACGTTCAAGCCAATTGCTAGCTTGATCGCGAAGGGAAAATTGAAATAATGCAGGCGCGTTCTTTCCCTGTTTTTACCGTCAAGGTCAATGAGTCCACAAGTTTTAAGAAAGCTGCTGCTTTTCATTTCAAATCATTTTCATCAACAGTATAGGCTCAAGAATGGTGTAAAGTATGATATAATGCGCTGTCGCATAAAAAAAATACGTGAATCCAAGGAAAAAAAGGTTATGTAAGAGACACCTGTGATACACATCTTCTCAATGAGTTTTGGTATTTTAAATATCTGTCCAAGGATAGAACCAGCCAATAAGCTATTTGGACTTACAAAAAATGCTAAGGATCCATAATAGTTCCTTTCGAGTATCCAGCTCAATCTACATACAGGGACCTGCAGCTTAAATGTATAAACTCACCTATAACGAAAGTCACCTCAGCTAGTGCTTTTCAAATCATTAGTTACTTCTTATTGGATGAAACAATGGCAAGAAGAACAAATCTCATACCTGATGAGAAAGGTAGATTTCTTGATATATATTCTTGTATGAGGGAAGAACTTCTTGACTTCATAAAAGAGCGTGTTAGTCTAGTATTTTATGATACAGTTTTCAAATAATTGACACGTAAAGTAGTCAAATCAGTCTATATGCCTAAGATAATCCTCGAAGAAAAAAGTCCGTGGAATGAGCATCCGTTTTGCACCAACCGGATGGTGTCGGATCGAAGAGGTACCACGTTGTTCCCTACGGGGAGCTCAATGGTATTCCTGTAGCCCTCGTGCTATTTGGAGTATGTCCCTCCAAGAGGACAGATAGGAATCCGTCTCCCTAGGGTGGATGACGAGAATGGTTTTACGAAACTGATAACACAAAGAAAAAGATAGACTACGAGAAAGGTTAATAAGCGGAAATTAAAGCTCACTTGAAAGGATTCAAGCAAGTAGAACTAAGCTAAACTATGATCAAAACCTAACTATTCCCAGCAGCGTGGCCAAAACCTGATGCGTCGTCGTAAAGGACATCTACAAGAAGTTATTTTTAACACTCCCTAGGGCAGAGTACCCTAACCGTATGTAGTAGTATATAGGCAAGACTCCCGGGGTTGTTAACGTTCACTAGGGGAATAAGTTTAGAAATGCTTGATCACAGTCTGAAAAAAAATACTAGGGGTTGAGAGAAATTAGTTTTTGAATTTTTTTATATTATATAGAAAGCATGTAAATCAATGTTGAGAGGTTTGTTTTGGTTTTAGCTATCAAACTAGATAATAAATACCTAATGTGATAACAATATAATAAAAGATTGCATTCATTTAATCATGTATTAGCCTATACTCTAACTCCTATATTGGCATCCTCCTAGTGTTGTTGCCTTTGGGTCATCCCTTGTGTAAGATCTATGTAATTAATTACATAAAGTCATGAACGAATTTACACGAAACACACCCCGCCATCTATTTAATAATTCCGTTAGGGAGCAACGCGAAGTACGGTAAGTATGAAGACTGTTACAAGGCCCCTAAGAGTAAATTAAATGCATGTGAAATATATTAAGAGTGGATCAACCATATTAAGGGGCAAGGTAGTATGAAGACTGTTACCCCCCCCCGACTGGATCCTTTCTACACAATCATGTTTCCCTAGACATATCAACAGCGATACAGACAAAAGCTAGTTTTCTAAGCCTAACATGCACATCCATCACAAGAAGCAACATCACTAAGATCTACATTATAGGCTTCATACAATCATAAATGAATACAATAGGACGTTTAGCCAAGCATGTTAAAGATAAATCAAGAACAATAAATAATCAAACAACAAGACATATCGAATGATTAAGATAATCTTACTTGATTAAAAAACAAGAATTGAAGGAGTTACAATAGGGTTTTAAAAAGCCCTAAAATTATCCTAATAACTGCCAATAACTAGGGTTTCGTCTACTTTTTACCGAAAAGTTATACACCTAAAACCCAAAAATGGATTTGTATATATAGAGAAATCGCTGCGACGCTGCGACGGCGTCACATTTTAATCGTGACGCCTTAGTGAAAGAGAATATTCTCGATATTGGGCCGGGTCGTGCGAGTTGACGCCGTCGTGAAATCTTGTGACGCCGTCACGAGGTGGGTTGTGACGGCAATATATAGAACTGGTGACGCTGTCTCCAGCCGCTGAGAACATAATCTTGAGAGATGTTGGTGTAGGTCCGTAGTCTTGTTCATTTCTTCTCCAAATGAGCCCAAGTCACGTGTATTTCCTCCAAATGCCTTCCAAATGCTAAATACCTAAAAAGGAACGATTAAGTACCTATTTTGGGGATACATGCATGATTTTGGGGGTTAAATAACCCCGAAAAAGTGTATAAAATGACACCTCATCAGATAATAAAATTGATCTTCTTGTTCAACAATATGAACAATTTACTATCCTTGAAGAAGAGTCTATTAATAGCAGTTTTGCTAGATTTAACACTATTATTACTAGTCCTTAAAGCTTTTGAAGAAAGTTTTGCCTGTTATGGGGGTAACGGAAATGGGTGTTCTCGAACAAGAACAATGTTAGGAAGTTTTCCAGGGCCTCTACATCCTAAATGAGAGAAAAGGTCATGGCGATTAAGAATCGAAGACTGTCATCAACTAGCTCTAGACGACTTACGGCAACTAAAGTACATAAGTTTCATGGCAAAAGATTCTGAAAAACTAAAATGGCAAAAAAGGAAAGAGTTAAGTCCATTGCCTTGAAAGCTAAGAAAGAGTCTAGTGATGATGAAACTTTGACATCCGGAAGTGATGATGAAGAATATGCTATGGCCGTAAGGAACTTTAAAAAGTTCTTTAGAAAAAAGGGTAAATTTGTTAGGCAACCAAAAGAAGAAAAGAAGTCATCGACAAAGGGATGAGAAGAAAGGAAAGAATGACCGAAAATGCTTTAGGTGCGGTGATCCAAATCATCTCATTGCGATTTGTCCAAACCATCATCGACAACAAGATTCAAAGGGCCTTCATTGGAGGTTCTTGGAGTGATAGCAAAAATGACGCTGAAGACAAAACTAACGATAAAACTTGCCTCATGGCTCAATCGTCAAATGAGGTAACTCTTAACTCTTCTTATTATAGTGATAACGTGTCTTCTCTTGGTAATGATAATATGCAAATAAAAGGGTCATTTAACCCCCTAAATCATGCAAATATGCTCAAAATACGTGCTTAATCGTTTCTTTTTGTATTTTTAGCACTTGAATGACATTTGGAGGAAATACATGTGACTTTGGCTCATTTAGGAAAGAAACGGACGAGATTTCAACTCTACACCAAAGTCGAAGAAGAAAACTGCATATAGACTATGGAGACGACGTCGGGATTTCTAGTGACGACATCCGGACGATCAAGCGACGGCGTCAGGATTATTGTGACGCCGTCAGAATGTAACCGACTTAAAGAAGCCCTAGAAGAATTAGCGGAGCGACGGCGTCACAGTTATAAAGCGACGCTGTCGCAATTGTTTTTCTATATATACAATGTTGGGATTCTAGATTTGATGAGACAAAATAAATAAAAGAATAAAATATAAGGACTAAATATAGCAGATTGGAATTCTACAAGCTGGTGGAGAATTATGGAAGATTTGGTCAAAGATATAAAAAGATGAAGATCTCATTAAGAAGATAAAGATAACAGAAGATATTTCTTAATGTTTAAAATATTTACTTGTTTATATCTTTATGTTAACTTCCTTTGTAAGTCATGATCTCTCTATATAAAGATATCATAGACACATAGTTTTAGTATCCAGAAACATAGAGCTCTCCCAATGAGAGTCTAGAAAAACGTATGTGTATGTACACGTTTAGTTAGTAGTTAGATTAATAGTTAGTTAGTTAGTAGCTCCAAGGTATAGAATTGGGGCAAAGTGGAAACGTTTAATGATAAAACCTTGATTGATAATATACTGTTCATTATTATTCCGCTGCATATTTATATTATCTGTAAAACATATCCTAGATAGTATAAAATGATCTTCACAATTGGTATCAGAGCCTGGTGGCTCTTGATCTAGGATCTACAAGGTTTTGCAAAATAAGGGAAGTTAGTGTTGTTCATATATAGTTGTTGCTGGTGTCGATTGGTTTTTGACGATTCTGTTTTCAGAAGACACTAGGTCTATTGGCAATCATTTGACACATCAGGTCGTGGGAATGGAATCTATAAAACCTACCTGTGAAGGTATACGTTCAATGTTTTATGTTTACTGTTACAGTTAAGCTTTTGAAAGTGTAAGTAAATTGCTAGTGTTTATTGACAGTATATTTTATGCTACCGTTATACTTAGTACTGCCAGCATTAAACAGTTAATACTATTGGTTGATAATATGGTTTCGTAACATCAGTTTTGGTTTCAGAAAGTGAAAGAAAACCAAGTCACCTCGGTTATAAACAAGTTAACTTAGTCCTGTTTAACACAGGAACATACCCGAAATCAAAACTACATCAACAAGACAGTACCAACAACACCAAATCCAAATCTACTCAAAATCACATCATCTTCAAACTCAATCCACAACTCTCCTTTACACGATCATTACTTTAAACCAAATCAAACCAAAAACCATACTATCCAAACTCTCATCCATCAATAAAAACTGACTCAGAAAAACACAACAACAAAGATCTCAGTTCATCTTTTTCGTGTTACATAACAACCAAGTTGTGACCTTTAACCGATCAATCAACACGAAAAATATACTCATCATCAATCTATATACGAAACCAGTAAAGAAAGATGTATAACAAAAATGTTATAATCTTGTCTTTGTTTCGAGTCAATAACAACACAAAAACAATCAACATATACCTACCCGAGACCTTTGATTTAAAGATCTTGTAGTCACAAAAGTCTTGATTTTTTAAGGTTCATCATTCATGGGTTAGTAATAACCGAATCAGATTGTGTTTGAGATTCGTTTGTGGTATTCAATTGGATGTGATATACGAATTGATGTGCTTGTGTGCTAAGATTGGTGCTACGTTTCATCTTATGAAATAAGGGTGGCGTTTGATTTGATAAATGAATACTTGTGGATCTGTATTTGGAAGAAATAAAAGAGGCGGTGTGTTTTTGATAGAGTATTTAGAGTTATCGTATGCGTAAAATTAAGCATAGGATCGATATTTATTTGGTAACCAATTGGTCTGTCAACACTCCAACTTGAAGTCTTGTACCGGTTAACTCAATAATCTTATGGGATGTTTTTTTATTTTGGGAGTGGGTCGGTTGATCATTGGGCCTTGATCCAAATTTTTCTACTTGGAGTGGATTGTGGTACATTCGGCTGAAATGATAGACCATTGGACTATGGTTTATAACCTTTTTTTGGGCTAGACTGCTAATCTATATTGCATACAAAAATATGTTGAGCAAGCATAGTTTATGCCATATTTTGGACTGAATCGTTTTATTGGTGATTAATACCAAGATTAATATTGTTTGGTTAACAAGATTAGTGTTGTGCTCGTTATGGTAATGATGCCTTGATTATGATTTATATTTCGAGTATGTTACTACTGCTTCAAGTTTATTTTAATTGATATGGGAATAAAACAGTTTCAAGTTAATACTGCTCGAAGATATTACAACTTCTAGGCATGACAGATATCGGACGGAACGTATGATTGGGATCTCGGACAACACACACAGAAGGAAAAAATTTCTTTAATGGATAAAAAGCTTGTTTTTAGATTTCTTGGATTAATTGATTACGAAGACGATCGTTTATCACTTATTTGACGATAAAGTGGAATTATTTGGATGCTTGTTCTTATCATATCTTAAACAGCTTACAACGTTTAAAGATAACTTGTTCGTGTTTACAACGGTGTGACGAAGACTTGTTAAAATCTAGCAAAGGTGTGTGACTTTTCTTATGGTGCTCAATACTCACATTTGCTATCACTTAGTACTTAGTGTCTCATAGAAGATGAGGATTTTTGTCAAGAGGTTGCGATCTACTTATATTTCACAGATTTATTTATAAGTTTGACGTCACGTGGATAGTACAAGACATAAGACACAAGCTTGGGTTATTCTACTTCAGCATCAAGTTCGTTATACTTAGTTTTCTTCATCAGTAATCATAACATAGAACCCACAGAATTGAAGATTCAAGAAATGGTTAACATATGGGTTTCAAGGGAAGCTTATTGTTAAAATGTTTAACCATTTATATGCTATATGAGGTGAAGGTTTTTACTACTGCTAGTGTGAGTTTCTACTACTCAAGTTCATTTTTCTTATTGTGCTTAATGGTGGGTAATTTGAGGAGTTAGAAGGCTTGGATTAGAAGTGTGATATTGGTTTGTAGTGGTCAAGATCAAAGTTGCTTATATTCATAAGTCCCCTATTGGATTATGACAAAAAAAGGGAAGAAGATGTTAACAGGTATAATTGGCAACTTATAGTTCCTTGTTGTGGCATGGTACAAAGGAAATCTACTTAAGGGGAAGTTTTGTTTTATTCAAGGAGATGATTACATCTCAACTTCAGGGGAAGCTTTGGCTTTATGATGAAGTTCGTACAGGACTTTGTTTGTTTTGTCATC